>PVKA01013068.1:0-56003 GCA_004027165.1 Ctenomys sociabilis
TGTGATGGACATCTTGGTTGTTTCCAACATTTTGCTATCACAAATTGTTCTGCTATAAAGATAGGTACACATATATCCCTATGATACAATGTTTTCAGTTCCTCTGGGAAAATGCTCAGTAGGGGGATAGCCGGCATGAATGGATCTCTATTCCTACTCTTTTGAGGCGTCTCCACACCTACCTCCACAATGGTTGTACCAGTCTACATTCTCTCCAGCAGTGGAGAAGTGTTCCCTTTTCCCCACAACCTCTCCAACATGTCTTGTGGATTTCCTTATGATAGCCATTCTTTCTGGAGTGAGATGTATCTCAGTGTTGTTTTTATTTGCATTTCACAGATCACTAGCGATGTGGAGCATTTTTTCATATATTTATTCGCTTCTTTAATTTCATCCTCTGAGAAGTATTTATTCATCTCAGATGCTCATTTCTGAATTGAGTCTTTAAATTGGAGGGCCCTAATGTACCTTAGTTCTTTATATATTCTAGATAGCAGACCTCTGTCTGATTGCTTATTAGGATTTTTTCAAAATTTGTGGGTTGTCTTTTCACTCTGTTGACAATTTCTTTTGACATGCAGAAACTTCTCAAGAAGAGTGGATCCCAGTTGTTGATTCTTTCAAGTGCTTCCCGTGCGAATATGTTTGTTCATGAAATCTTTACCTACCCCTGTGTCTTCAAGAGTTCCTCCTACTTTCTCTTCCAGGAGATTGAGTGTTTCTGTTTTAATGTTTAAATCTTTAATCCATTTTGACTTTAGCTTAGTGCATGGTGATAGAACTGAGTCAAGATTTACTTTTCGGCATGTAGAAAGCCAAGTTTTCCAGCACCATTTCTTAAAGAGGCTACCTTCTTCCAGTAAGTATGATTGGCCCCTTTGTCAAAGATCAGATGGCTGAGTGTGTTCTTAGATGCTTCTGCACCTTCTAATCTATTCCATTGAACCTCAGGTCTGTTTTGTTGCCAATACCATATTGATTTTATCACAGTGCCTTTGTACTATAATTTCAAGTCAGGAATTGTGATGCCTCCTGCCTTGTCTTTATTGGTCAAGATTGCCTTTTCTCTTCTAGGTCATTTATGGTTCCAAGTAAATTTTAGGAATGATTTCTCTATGTCTGCGAGGTATGTTGGTGGCAGTTTGATAGGGATTGCATTAAATCTGTACAGCAATTTTGGGAGTATGGCCATCTTCAGGATGTTGGTTCTTCCTATCCAGGAGCATGGACTATCTTTCCATTTTCTGAAATCCTCTATAATCTCTTTTCTTAGGGTGTCGTAATTTTCCATGAAAAGATCTTTGACTTCCTTGGTTAAGTGAATCCCAAGATATTTCATTTTCCATGGTGCTATTGTAAAAGGTATTGTTTCCATCGTTTCCCTTTCAGTGTGCTTCTTATCTGTGTAGAGGAATGCTATTGAGTTTTGAGTATTGATTTTGTATCCTGCTATGCTACTGAATTTTCTTATCAGTTCTAGTAGTTTCTTGGTGGAATTTTTGGGGTCTTCCACATAAAGTATCATGTGATAATTTAACTTCTTCTTTACCTATTCTTATTCCCTTGATTTCTCCCTCTTTTCTAATGGCTGTTTCTAAGGATTCCAAGACTATATTGAATAGGAGGGGTGATAGAGGATATTCTTGTCTTGTACCTGATTGAGAAGTAAAAAATTTCAGTTTTTCCCCATTTAGGATTATATTAGCTTTTTGCTTGTCATTGATGGCTTTTATCAAGTTAAGATAGAGTCCATCTATTCCAATTTTCTCTAGGACCCTGAACATGAATGAGTTTTGGACCTTGTCAAAGCCTTTCTCTGCATCAATTGAGATGATCATGTGGTTTTTAGATTTCAGTCTCTTAATATAGTGTATTACATTTATAGATTTTCAAATATTGAACCATCCTTGCATCCTTGGGATGAATCCTACCTGGTCATGGTGTATGATCGTCTTGATGATTTGCTGTATTCTATTTGCCAGGATTTTCTTGAGTATTTTTGCATTTATGTTCATGAGGGAGATTGGCCTGTAGTTCTCCTTTTTGGTTTTGTCTTTCCCTGGTTTTGGAATCAGTATTATACTTGCCTCCAGAAATGATTTTGGGAGTACTGTTTCCTTTTCAACTTTATTGAAGAGTTTGTGGAGTGTGGGTATTATATCTTCTATAAATTTCTTATAGAATTCAGGTGTGAATCTATCAGGACCTGGACTTTTCTTTATCGGTAGGCTTTTATTATGTTTTGTATTTCGTTGGCTGTTATCGGCTTATTGAGAGTTGTTGGTAATTTGTGCCTTTCGAGGAATCTGTCCATTTCTTCTGTGTCTTCTATTCTGTGAGCGTAAAGATTCTTGAAGTAACTATTGATAATCTTCTTAATTTCCGCTGGGACTGTGGTGATTTCACCCTTTTCATTCCTTATTGCTTGTATTTGAATTTTCCTTTGCCTCTTTTTGATCAGGTTGGCTAGAGGCTTATCAACTTTATTTAGTTTTTCAAAGAACCAACTTTGTGATTTGTGGATTCTTTGAACTGTTTTCTTCATCTCAATTGAATTAATTTCTGCTCTAATCTTTATGATTTCTTCCCGTCTTTGCGCTCTGGGTTTTATTTGCTCTTCTTTTTCTAGTTGTCGGAGGTGCAACATTGGGGTCCTAATTTGTTCCCTTTCTGTTTTATTAATGTGTGAGTTCATAGCTATGATTTTCCCTCTAAGAACGGCTTTCATCGCATCCCATAAATTTTGGTAAATTGTACTTGAATTTTCATTGAATTGTAGATATTGTTGAATTTCTTGTTTAATTTCTTCGGCGTCCCATTGATTGCTGAGTAGGGTGTTGTTTAGTTTCCATGAATTTCGCAGGTTTTTCTGGTTTCTTTTGTCATTTATTTCCAGTTTCATTGTACTGTGGTCAGATGATATGCATGGGATAATTTCTATTTTCTTGCACATACTTACGCATCACCTCTGAACTAGTATGTAGTCTGTTTTGGAAAATTACCCTTGTGCAGCTGAAAAAAATGTGTATTCAGCTGTGGTTGAATGGAACACTCTGTATATATCCACCATTTCTATTTGTTCCAAGCTCTGGTTCAGGTCTGCTACTTCCTTGCTAATTTTTTGTCTGGTTGATCTATCTTTTTGAGATAAGGGGGTGTTAAGGTCTCCTGTTAAGATTGTGTTCTTAGACATTAAGTTTTTCACGTCCGTTAATATTTGTTTTACATAGTTGGGTGCTCCTGTGTTTGGTGCAGAGATATTTATGAGTGTTACTTCTTGGTCTTGAATTTTTCCCCTGAAAAATTCTCAATTATGGAGTTCTGGTCATTGTCGTCTCTCTCTAGAACATTGTTCAGCAGCTATGGCTTTGTCATCATGAAATTCTTTAGTTGTTCTTTGTCGTGGAAGTATTTCACTTTTCCATCATACTTGAAACAGACTTTTGCAGGGTATAATAGTCTGGGCTGGAATTTGTTTTTGTACAGGACTTGAAGAACTCTGTTCCATGCTCTCCTGGTCTTTATGATTTGTGTAGAGAAGTCGGCTGTAATTCTGATGGGTTTTCCTTTGAATATGAGCTGGTGCTTCTCTCTAGCACCTCTCAGTATATTATTTTTGTGTTGGATTTTGGGATCTTAACTATTATATGTCTCAGTGTGTTTCTACTTGGGTTGAAGTTATTCGCTGTTTTGTGTGCTTCAGTGAACTGAATGTTGGATTGTTTCCTCATATTTGGAAAGTTTTCTGCTATTACTTCTCCCCAAATTCTTTCTATGTCATTTGTATTGACTTCTTCATTCTCCTTGATACCAATTTTTCTCACATTGTTCATCCTGGCATCATCTTGCAGGTGATGGATTATTTTTTGCTGCATTCTCATTGTTTTTAGGAGATCCTTTCTCATCTTTTCACTAGCTGCACCGCCATCTTCAAGATCTGAAACTTTGTCCTCGCTTTCATTCAAACGGTTTTGTAGACTCGTGATTGATATTTTTAGTTCTTCTATGTCTCTTTGATTGTGTTTCTTGCATTCTATTTCTTTTCTGTGTTGCTCATTCAAGGAATCCATCATATTTCTGATCTCAATTTTTTTATCCATGTCTTCTTTAGAGGTAATTATTAATTCTTTTTCTGCAGTGTTTTTTCCAAGTTGGATTTCCTCTGTATATTTTCAGATTTGTATTTCAGATGCTATGATTTCAAAGAATTCTTTTCTTTCAAAGAGTTCTTCTTTGATTTCAGAAATTATTTCTGCTTGGAGTTCCTCATGATCTTTCTGCTGTTGTGTCTTTGCTTCAGATGCTGCTAATTCGTATGTTTCAGGTGAAATATTGCTCTGCACTTGTTCTGGGTGAGCATTATTTTTCCGCCCAATGTTTCTGGAATTGATTCTTTATTTCTGAATGATACTATGCATTCAGATATTTCTTTTTTCATTTGGGAAATTACTTCTCGTTTTATTTCCTCTGTATCTTTCTGCTGTTGTTCCTTTGCAGCTGTATGTGTTAATTCATTCATTGCAGCTGAGCTAGTGTCCTCTGCCCTTACTGGTGGGCTCGAGGTCTGGGATTGCATTTTTCCCCTTGTGTGTGTCATTTTGTGTAGCACTGACCTTTGACCTTTGGTGTAGAGCTTTGATGCATCTATAACCTTAACTTGTTATGAGATTCAGGTGCCAGTTTATTCAGTTTGAGATTTTCCACGTATGCCTATCCTGGAATTAGCTGTTGTGTTCAGTTGTTTTTTGCTGCAGCTTCTGTGGTTACTCTCTGTTGGTTCCTTGTTCAGGCGAGCACTAACCGAAGTGGGATGCAAAGCATGTAATGAAAATTCCCAGTGTCTTGGCCGGCTTTGGGGCAAGGATCCGGAAAATTGTCGGAGTCAGCTCTCCAGTGTCAGTCAGGTTGCTCTCTAGATGGGCGGGCCTGGGCACCCAAAAGGATAGTGGATGATCTTATTCACCGGGTCACTGTACTGAGTCAGTCAGCCTCTGCTGGGTCCGGGTCTACAGGCTGTAACCCAAGAAGGCTGGTAAAGGTCCCTCCAGTGCAGCGGGCCTGGAGCCCTCACTCACAGGCCAGGCTTCGCCGGGTTTTCGGCCGCGTGGTGTGACCAGCAATCACTGAGAAATGTTTCTCTGATGCGGTAAGCCTGGAGCTCTCATGGCCGAGTTTATTGGCGGGCCCCAGAGGGTGCGGGGCGGGGAACCCTGGGAAATGTCTCTTTGGCACCGTGGGCCTGGAGTTCTACACTCACTGAACTTTGATGCCCAGGGAGTCGGGCCCATTCCCACTCTCTCAGCGGGCTTTAGGGCAGGGAATTGGGGGAGGTGCTGGTAAATGGGAACTGAGGTTTCAGGCTGGTCACTGGCTTGGATGGTTTCCAACTGGGGATCCGTGTAGCATGTGTGGGAAGAAGCCAAAGGCTCTCCCTCAGACTCACCACACACTCTCGGATCTGGGAAGCCTGGTGAGTCATGCAAATTCCCACTCACTGGGAGAGCTTGGGGCTGGATCCAAGAGGCCGCTACAGTCCGTTGCTGTCTCAGGCAGGTCTCTCGGGCTGGGTGGGCATGGGCAGGATGGAGGAAGATGGCAGAGTCAGCTGTGTTGTTCTGTTGTCTTGGGCCGGTCTCTGGGGCTGGGCAGGCTTAGGCGGGATCCTGGTAATTTCTTTTGACATGCAAAAACTTCTCAATAACTGGTGGTTCCAGTTTTTAATTCTTTCAAGTGTTTCCCATGCAAATACGTGTTTGTTCATGAACTCTTTGCCTATCTCCATGTCTTCAAGAGTTTCTCCTACTTTCTCTTTCAGGGTATTGAGTGTCTCTGTTTTAATGTTAAGATCTTTGTCCCTTTTTCACTTTAGTTTAGTGCATGTTGATGGATCTGGGTCAAGATTTAGTTTTCCACATGTGGAGAGCCAATTTTTCCAGTACCATTTGTTAAAGAGGTTATCTTTCTTCCAGTAAGCCCATTTGGCCCCTTTGTCGAATATTGCGTTGTTGAGTGTGTTCATAGGGGCCTCTGCATCTTGTAGTGTATTTCATTGATCCTCAGGTCTATTTTGTAGCCAACACCATGCTGATTTTATCACAGTAGCTTTGTCTTATAATTTCAAGCCAGGAATTCTAATGCCTCCTGACTTGCGATTGTTGGCCAGGATTGCCTTTGCTATTCTATGTCATTTCTGGTTCCAAATTAATTGTAAGAATGATTTCTCTAGTTCTAGGAGGTATTTTGTTGGTAGTTTAATAGGGATTGTGTTGAATCTGTGTAATAGTTTTGGGATTATGGCCATCTTCACAATGTTTGATCTTCCTATCCAGGAGCAGGGTATATCTTTCCATATCTTCCATTTTCTGTAATCCTCTATGATCTCTTTTTTAAAAGTACTATAATTTTCCATGAAAAGATCTTTAACTTCTTTAGTTAGATGAATTCCAAGATATTTCATTTTCCGCTCTGCTATTGTAAAAGGTATTGTTTCTATAGTTTCCCTCTCAGTGTGTTTGTTATCTGTGTAGAGAATGCTATTGACTTCTGAATACTGACTTTATATCCTGCTATGCTGCTAAATTTGCGGATCAATTCTAGTGGCTTCTTGGTGGAATATTTTGGCTCTTCCAAATAAAGTATCACGTAATCTGCAAATAGTGATAATTTAATTTCTTCTTTACCTATTCTTATTCCTTTTATTTCTCCCTCTTGTATTTCGGCTGTAGTTAATGATTCCAAATTATGTTGAATAGGAGGGTTATAGAGGACATCCTTGTCTTGTAGCAGATCTAAGAGTAAAAGATTTCAGTTTTTCCCCATTTAGAATTATATTAGCCATTGGTTTGTCATAGATGGCTTTTATCAAGTTGAAGTAGAGGCCTTCTATTCCAATTTTCTGAAGGATGTTGAACATGAATGAGTGTTGAACTTTGTCAAAAGCCTTTTCTGCATCAATTGAGAGGATCATGAGTTTTTTAGTTTTTGCTGTATTCATATAGTGTGTTACATTTATCGATTTGCGAATATTGATCCATCCTTGCATTCTTGGGATGAATCCTACCTGGTCATGGTGTATGATCAGTTTGATGTTTGGCTGTATTCTGTTTGCTAGGTTTTCATTTAACATTTTTGCATCTATGTTCATGAGTGAGAGTGTTCTGTAGTTCTATTTTTTAGTTGTGTCTTTCCCTGCTTTTGGTATCAGTATAACATTTGTCTCCAGAACTGATTTTGGAGGCCTGCTTCCTTTTCAGTTTCATGGAAGAGTTCATGGAGTGTTATGATTTCAAAGATTTCTTTTTTTATTTCGGAAATTATTTCTGCTCTGAGTTCCTCTTTACCCTTTTGCTGTTATTTCTTTGCATGAGACACTGTTAATTCATATGTTTCAGCTAGAATAGTGTTCTCTGTGCTTGTTCTGTGTGAGCATTGGGTTTCTCCCGTATGTTTCTGGATTTGATTCTTTACTTCTGATGCTATGTGTTGTAAAATATCTTTTTTTCATTCAGGCAATAATTCTAGTTTGAATTCCTCTATAACTTTCTGCTGCTGTTTCCTTGCTTCCGACTCTGTTAATTTGTTCCTTTTAGTTGTGTCAGTGTCCTCTGCACTTATCATTGGTGGGCTGGTGGCCTAAGACTGCATTTGGCTCCTTGTTTTTATCATGACTTAAAGGTCTGTCCTCTGACTTTTGGTGTAGAGTTTTGGTGCATTCTAACCTTAGCCCCTTATGAAATTCAAGTATTGTTACACCTAGTTCTAGTTCATGTAGTTTTCCCTGGCTTGGGGCTGGCTGCTGGGCTCACCTTCTTGTTGCTGTCCTTGGAGGTGAGCCTGTTGTGGCCCTTTGATAAGATGTTCTGCTTCTGGATTAGCTTTGTGATTTTGACCCTAGTCTCAGTGCAAGGACTTTAGCCTCAGAATTTCTCATACAGGCCTGGGCTGGGTGTCAAGGGACATGGGGGGGCAAGATAGCGCAGAAGCTCTCTCACACACTCACCGGGCCTGGGCTTTGGCGGGTCTGCTGGGCTCCCAAAAAGGGTAGTGGATGTTCTCATCCACCAGGCAGGCTGTGCTGGGTCTGGGGCCACAGGGCAGAAGTTGAGAACACTGGGAAAGATCGCTCTAGTGGGGCGGGTTGGACAGGCTGTGTTGGGTCTGGGGCAGCAGGGCAGGAGTTGAGAGTGCTGTGAAAGGTCTCTGGCGTGGCTGGCCTGGAGTTCTCACTCACAGGCCGTGCTGTGCTGGGTCTGGAGCCACAGGCTGAACCAGAGAGCAGTGGGAAAGGTCTCTCTGGCGCGGCGGGCCTGCAGTTCTCACTCACAGGCTGAGCTGTGCTGGGTCTGGGGTGGCAGGGCAGGACTGGAGAAAGCTGGGAAAGGTCTCTGTAGCTTGGCGGGCCTGCAGTTCTCACTCACCAGCCAAGTGTGCTGGGTCTGGGGCTGTAAGGCAGGACCGGAGAACACTGGGAAAGGTCTCTCTAGCATGGTGGGCCTGCAGTTCTCACTCACAGGCCGTGCTGTGCTGGGTCTGGAGCCGTGGGGCAGGACCAGAGAACCAATACATTTTTTTAAACATGATGCTCTGTCCTACCTATTTTTATTCAATCTTGTATCTCAAGCCTTCCATATGGAATAAATTTTCTCTTTTCAAACTATTTTTTTATGTGTTTAATGTTGATCTCTATTATGAATTCTCTTGATTTTCTTTGCTTCTCCTTGAGCAATTATTTTAGTAGTCTAGAATTCTAGATTGTCACATTTCCCTTAATTTCTTCCAGTTTCCACTCTTGACATTCAGCAGACCCTTTTAAGACTTTTCCATGGCCTACTACCTAATCCAACTGCTTTTATAGCTTTTCTTTATTGTTGATGTTCTATACTTTTCTGTATTTAGATATGACTTTTCTTTTTCTACAGAGGATTAATTGGGCTTCTTGACTTGGTAGATAGGCTTGTTTTTCTTACTCTTTTGTAATTTCTGCCCTTTTTTTTAACCTCCATAATTTATTCCAAGTTATTTATATTCACCTTCCAAGTCATGAATTCCAGTTTTGACTATGTCTAAGTAGTTCTAAAAGTAATTCATTTTTTCAATAATTGATGGCTCCTCTTATTTTATTTTAGTAGTTGCCTATTCCATGGAAGTATTACTCTAATACATAGTCTGAACCTGTTATTTGTAGTGTCTGATACCTGTGTCTTTCTATTGAATTTTCTGAAAATGTATGTATGTATGTATGTATTTTGCAGAACCGAGGATTGAACTCAGGCCCTTGTGCTTGCCAGCCAAGCACTTATTCTACTGAGCTATTTCCCTATGCCCTTAATTTTTTTATTTGGTGGAGGTTGCAGAACTGGGGATTGAACTCAGGCCCTTGCCCTACAGCCTCTGAAAAATTTTGTACTGAGCCATCTCCCCAGCCCCCAAGAAAAATTTTAAGAAACATTTTGCACAGTATTTTTATCATTTTCAATTGCTAACATTGGTTCAAAATATCTTGTCAGTACCCAAGATATTACAGACCTTTCCTGGTTATATAAGTAAAGGAAGTTATAAAAGTTTAAATACAAATAAATATAGATTTCTGAATAATTTCCATGGCAATATTTTCCAAGGCAGTTGTTGTTGTTGTTGTTTTGATTGAGGCTAGCTTCAAACTCTTCGCAGTCCTCTTTCCTCAGCCTGTTGAATGCTGGTTATCTCATTGCTGAGACAAAAAGCCAACATCAATGTTAAGGAAGGAAAGTTTTAGCTCACAGGTTATAGAACTTGCATAAGCAACTGACTCCAACACAGGGTCACTTGTTAGGCAACCATTCATGCTGGAGTAAGCTACCCAAACAACAGGAAAGAAGAGCAAGGAAGATAAACCTTTCCTTCTCTTACATTGTATGCAAGATATCCACCCTAGGGGGAGTGTAACACTCACACCCCCATTTCCTGAACTAGAATATTAACTAATCATTTACTCTAGATTCAGTCTCTTCTGAAAACACCACCCTCCATAATCACATGGTGCTTTGAGGGAACATCCATACAAAAACTGTAACATTCAAATTAATGGCATATACCACCACACCCAGCTACAAGTCAAAATTTTAAGGTTCGTAATATGACATGCTTTATCTTTTTGTGTGCAAGATGCTTTTGTTTAAAGTCAAAGTAGAGGGCCGGGGAGATGGCTCAGTGGAATAATGCTTCCCTGGCAAGCACACAGGCCTAAGTTCAATCCCTGGTTCAAAGAAAAAAAAAGTCAAAGTAGAGCTATAGCATCAAAAACATGGAAAATGAAAACTTTTACAAAGTCATCCAATAAACTGTGGTATATGTAATTACTGTCTCTCAGCAAAAAGAAATAGAACTATCAGATATGCCACAACTTGAGCATTGTCTTAATCTGTTTATACTGCTATAACAAAATGCACAAAACTAGGTAGTTTGTACAAAACAGAAATTTATTTTTCCCAGTTCTAGAGGCTGAAGTCCAAGATCACTTTGTAAGTAAATCCATTGTTTAGCGGTTCTCTCTATTTTAAAGATCAAACTCTTAATATATCCTTTGGAGGAAACAAATGCTGTGTTCTTATGCAGTGGAAAACAAAAAAGGCATAATCATAAAGGGCATTAATTAGCTCCCTTCTGCCCTTTGTTAAGCATCCATAAATGAGGATTCTTATTTCAGGGACTAGTCACTTGTGAAGGCCCCACCACTTAATACGCTTCCATGCAGGACCAGATTCAGCGTGAAATTTTGAGAGGATCCAAACTCAGACCATAGCTTGGCATCATGCTGAATATAGAAACTTAATTGCCAAAGATTCCGTGCTATATGATTACTTCATATAGTGCTCTTGAATTTATAACATTGTCATGACAAAGAACAAATCAGTTGTTTCCATGGATAGGTGCTGAAAGAATGTGACAGCCTTGGAATCACATGAGGGCATATCCTCAGATGATTGATGTCATGACTCGTGACTTTCTTCCTGAGACAATAAAACTAAAAGTTCAGTGAAGCCCAGATAAAACCTGAGCTTAGTTGTTGGGCCAGGCAAAACCCTGCTTTGATAGATATATGCATGCACGGGAGCTTTCTCTTATCTTATGCTTGGAACTTCCGAGTTATATGCTATTTTGTAAATAACAAGTGTAATAATTCAAAACTTCCATAATTGATCCATGAGACTTAGTACATAGTTTAGTAGTGGTGGTGAACCTATGGCATATGTACCCCAGTGGGCTGTTTATATCATTCAAAGCTCTATACTATGTTTTTCCTTTAATATGACTGGGTTTTTCTAAATTAAAACCTCAATATTCAGTTTTAATTGCAACATTAGCACTTTGGAATACATAAATAGGTTTTGGGTTATAGTTCAGACATTTAGTCACCAGAAGGTTTACCATCAGTGCCTGAGAGGCTAAATTCTCCCAGTCTGCATGGTATAGATTAGAATTTTAAGAGTGTACGTGTGTGTGTGTGTGTGTGTGTGTGTATTTTTGGATTAGGTCTACAGAGTCTTACTACACAGATAAGACTTGTAGTGATCCTCCTCTTTTCAGCCTTCCAAGCACTGGGACTATAGGTGCATGCTACAATGCCCAGTCTCAATCACCATCTCAGTACACCTCAGGGGTGAGGCCATCAAGGCACACTGGGGATCAAACCCTTGTCTCTGTGCTTACCTAAGCAGGAGCTTTAGTCCCCTGAGCTATCTGTCTGGCCCTGTATTAGAATTTTAGAAATTTGCGTTCTTATTTCAATGCTTTCTGTTGTATCCTGGCCACTTTTAGTGTTCTCACCTCTTTCTTAATGCAATAAAGTTGTTGAACAGTATTTTCTTATAGTTTAACTTGCTGCAGTTGCTTTTAACCATGATCAGCCATTTTCCAAAACTAATAAACGATACAGTATTCTGAAAGACATTCATGTAACTTTTAATATAATATATTGATGTAATTGTTCTATTTTATTGCTATTGTTAATATCTTATTGTGCCTAATTTATGAATTAACTTTATTATGTTTGTATAGGACAAAGACATAACATACATAAGGTTTGGTAGTAGCCACAGTTTCATGCTATCCACAGATCTCCACTGGGTATCTTAAAGTATGTCACATAAGCTCTAATGCTGTACATAAGATAATATATAAAGAACATGCCTATACTCCCTCTTACCCTTTGACCATTTGCTTTTGTTATATTCATCTTCTTGTATCAGTCTGTGTTGAGTTTTAATGCATATAAAAAATTAGTGTGCCAGTATATTAGCTAATTTGCCTTCTAGCTTAGTTTTGATTTTTTAACATGGAAGATATATAGGTGCAGTTTGTAAATTAGTCAATTATAAGCCAGTAAGACAGTTTTCTAGTGTGCCAACCAGGTACTAAGAAGTCCAAGAGCAACTTTTATTAAGCATGGCTAGAACATGGGGCTCATTGTATGCTTGTGCATTTGTTCTCCATCTATGGATACTGTCTTCTTCTCAATATTATTTCATTCTCTGCTAGGCAAGAGTCACTGATTATATATTACTACTGGCGTCAGACTCACTTAACTATATAAAACATAATTATTTCTTTTCAGCTAGCTTTTAGCCAGCTCTGGAGAAGTTCTGTGAATGCACCTACCCTCCTCAGAACCATTCACTGTTGCACTGTATGTGAATTAATTGACTAAACCTGAAACTATTGCCCATCCTTCAGAGGCAGTGATTTACTTGTACCTGTGGCCAACAATAAGGTTTCTGGCTGCCTTCTAGTTCTCTTTTTCCCTAAGGTATGTTCTTGCTTCCATCCCTGTTGCTTAGTTAGCTTCTTATTAATATTTTGTCATACTCTATACATTCCAAAAACTAAAACTTGACCCAGGTCTATCACCGTGCACTAAACTAAGTCAAAATAGATTAAAGTTCTACGCATTAAAACAGAAATACTCAAATCTCCTGGAACAGAAAGTAGGAGGAGTTCTTGAAAATATAGGGGTAGGCAAATAGTGCATGAACAAAAATCAACTACATGGGTAATACTTGAAAAAATTAACAATTGGGACCTATTGAGAAGTTTTTGCAAGTCAAAAGAAATTACCAACAGAGTGAAAAAACAGCCCACAAATTTGGAAAAAATCTTAACTAATAAGCACTCAGATAAAGGTCTGCTCTCTAGAATTTACAAATAACTGAAAAACATTAGGGCCCCAAAATTTAAAAACCTAGTCCAGAAATGGGCATTTGAGATGAACACATACTTCTCAGAGGAAAAATTCTAGAAGCTAATAAATACATGAAAAAATGCTCCACATTACTAGCCATTCATGAAATGCAAATCAATACAACTCAGAGATACCATCTCACCCCAGAAAAAATGTTTATCATAAACAAATCAACCAACAATAAATGTTGGAGAGGGTGTGGGGAAAAGGGAACCCTTCTCCACTGCTAGTGAGAATGTACATGGGTGCAGCCATTATGGAAATCAGTGTGGAGACTCCTTAAAAAACTAGGACTGGAAATCGCATTCAAACCGCTGTCCCCCCTACTGGGAATTTTCCCCGAGGAACTGAAAACATTATATTATAGTGATATATGTGCACCTATGTTTATAGCAGCACAATTTGTGATAGCCAAATCTTGGAAGCAACCAAAATGCCCATCACCTGAGGAATGGATGAAAAAGATGTCGTGTTTTTATACAGTGGAGTATTATTCAGCAACAAAGAATGATAAATTTGAAGCCTTCATATATAAGTGGATGCCACTTGCTATACTCATAACTGAAATAAATCAGACCCACATTGTGTGTAAATATCATATAGTTTCCATAGTATAAGAACTCAAAAGAAGAAATAAAAGTGGAAAGGTATAATGCAGGTAAATGGAAAACAAGAGCTTCAGGATTAAACAATGAAGTGAGGGCAAGGAGAAAAGCCAGGAAACATGGTAGGGGCAAAACCATACATTTATATACACAGAATGGTTAAGACAATGATCTTGAGAATCTCTTATCAGGTTTTTGAAACTAGCAGATAATAGGTAGGATTCTCACCCTGACTAACTATATATGCTGATGCCTGTAAACTAAGCAACTACACTGAGGATAGCAATGTGTAATACTAGGGTCATGCTTGGAATGCCTGTCATTCTGGTCTTAAAATGCATTCTGCTTCTAATGTCATATCAATTACTGCTATATTCTCTCAAGTAAATGTTTGTTAAAAAAAAAAAAAGGAAGAAGGAATAGGTAATAAATGAAAACAAGAGACAGTATTTTGCCATAGCTGCTACCCTTGGTTTTTTTGTTTACTTTTACCATGTCATCATGATTCATACACTTACCAGGAAATTTTATTTTAAGGTATATCTCTTAAATTATATAAATATGTATTAGTTTTGATCTGAAAGAAATGCTAGTCTTTTCATAAGTATATATATATGATTTGTTTATATATATATGTTTGTTTGTTTGCTTTTTAATGTATTTGGTAGTTACAGAGTCTCACTACATAGCTTGGACTCATACTGATCCTCCCATTTTCAGCTTCCCCAGTGCTCGGATTATAGGTGTATGCGACTGTGCCCAGACCATCAGCCCACCCTAGGGGAAGGGCTGGCACACCATGTGATGCCAGGGATGGAACCGAGGTCCCTGTGCTTGCCTAAGCAGGCATGTTAATCCTATGAGCTATCTCACTGGCCCCCCTTCACATCTGCATTCTTATGTGCATATGTTTATATATGTGTGGCATACTTTGTATTCTAACAGTATATATATATCTTTTTACATATGTTATATGTATGTTCTGTATCATATCATGTTTATATACATGTGACATTTTATGTAGCAAGAGTATGTCTCATCTGTGATATGTATAGAACAGAATATATGTGATGTGTTTATTATATATAGCAATTGTATACGTATGTGCCATGTATATTTCATATAATAGTACTATATGTGTTTATTTTAGCCATATATATTCTGTATAGCAGATTGTTGTGTTTGTACATTGAGATACACACACACACTCTCACACGTATATACAGTCTGTATAGCACCAGGGTGTATTTACATATATGTATATTTTTTCTTAATGTTGTTATACACAGTATGTTTTATTTTCACTGTCTTAAAACTTAGTACTTTTAGCATTTTATCAAGTGCATACTCCTACCTTGATTTCTTCAGTTATCAGTTACTATGATTAATACCCGTATGTCCCTCAAAGCTTCATGCTATCATTGGCTGGGCTTTTGGAAACTAGCCAGCTGTTTGGAGGTGGAGTCTGGTCAGAAGAAGCAGGTCTCCTTCCCTGGCTCCTCCCTTGATTCTTTCTGCTTCTAGTCTACCATACCCCTCAAACCTCTGAAAGCTGTGAGCTAACCAAAATTTCTCTTAAAGAAGTAACTTATGACTACTATTGTTCATATTGAGAAATTTAATGTTGATTTACTTTTTTCTTTTTTGTACTTCCTGATACTTGCTCATTCAACCTGAATTTACCCTAATTTTAAATAGTTATTTAATAGTGAAATCGTTTTGAAAAGTAATTTTGGTGGCACTTTCACATTGGTACCCATGTTTGTGTAATTGATTGTTGTATACAGTGTGTAGTTTGGTGCTCACTTTTCCCATTCTTGAACTTCTAATTTTGGTTCATTCTGAATCAGTCAGAACACTAGTATCCTCAGGATGAGCTAGAAAATGAAACTACATTTATTTCCAAAGTTCAGTCACAGCCTGCTCTGCAAACTATGTGGTCTCATGCACATGAAAGCCAGATACAATCCTGAATGCTAGAGAAGTTGTCAGGTATTCTGTATCCTGTGATCAATGAAAGTAGTTTGGTATCAGCCTAGTAAAAAGGCTAATATTGGCATCTACCATCTCCTAACTCATTGGAGTGTATTGGGTCCTTGGAACTCCACAGGCAGCCATATGTGCTTAGTCCTGGATCATCCCCACCGCCTGGGAAGCCACCCAGCTGCCTTGCTTTTCTGCAACTTGGCACATCTTCACCAGGGATGCGCCACTTACTTTTACAGATTCATTTCAAACCCTCAGTCCTTCCACACTAGCATAGAAAGTTTATATTATAATACAAAATTTTATTTATAGGATTTTGTATGCCTTGGAACCCAAGAGTACATTTGTTTATCCTCATACCTATTGCAATCCAAGAACTCAGCATATTGTGGATACCTCCACCTTTGTTTCAATTACATTTCCTGTGTAGTATATGTGTACGTGCATGATTGATTATATCTGATATGCCTTGTGAGTCCTGAACTTTTCTGACCACTGCCTCTTGAATGCCTGTACAAAAATATTCTTTCCATCACAACTCTGGGGCTCTCTGTACACTTTAAACTTTGCTGAGGGTTAGAACAGTAGTCACTTCCCACTTCACTGAAGTAATTTGCAGTCACCTATCTTTATGCATAGTCTTTATCATTACCTACCTATTACAACAAATTTGAAGCCCTTAAATAGAGAAAATCTGTGATCATGGGGAGTAGCATACGTTTTAAGTAGAAGTCAATACAAATCATACCTGTTATCAAGCTTATAGACTTCTGTTATCTTTGCATGGAAGGTAGCTGAGGGGGAATTTAGGAGCTTAGGTTGGCAGGAGTTCATGACCACTTGAATGCAGGTAGTTGTAGAAGAAAAAGGGAGTCTAGGCTATTTTCTGGTGTCTGGCTGAAACAATGGTGGATCATGACAGTTGAAATTGGGAAATTTTCTCCTCGTAGAGGAGGAATAAATTTGTTTTTATTTTGTTTGACCAGGAAGGGCAGGGAGTATATGTGTTATATTTTACACATGTTCATTTGATCCATCTAAGGTCAGATGTTCTAATACAGCAGTGTGTGTGAGTGTGAAGTCCAAGTCCACAGGAGACCTTATCTGATCCTTGAGATTCAAGCTTTGACTTCCACATGATTAAACTAGGCAATTCACTCACTGAGATGTCTTCATACCATCTGCTGCCACCCACGATACATTATGAGGAATGCAAATGATTAGGAAATTTTCAGATAAATGGCCTCTGTATCCTTTCTACCTTAATATTTATAGGAAAATGTCTTGAATACTTCTGATAAAACTTCTGATTAAAATGTTTTTTTTTTTTTTCTCAGATTAGAATTCACATGTGAATTATTTCAGGTAGATTTGTTTCCTGAGGAGAATCATGTGAGAACTGAGCTCACCTGGCAGTGAAAAGTACTGAGGTTTAATTGTAACAAATTAGAGTTTATATATAGGAGGATCCTGTGGCTTGGGGTTGGAGATCATATTGTTTATTTTAGGAAAATGCATTTCAGATTTATTCAGTATCTAAGTTTGCTCCTGAAGATATTTTGGTAGTTGTAGGATTAGGTTGTTTGGATAACAAGAACTGTCATAAGGCATTCTTAGGTTGCAAAGCTTATCTCATTCTTTCTTAATATAGCAAAAAGATTAATACATGTTCCTGTTTGTAGCATCCTTGAATACACTTTATTATTCAAGTTTCTTGTAATATAGTGATAAAAGTCGTAACTGTCTCCTGGTTTAGTTAACCATCTAAAATATAAGTAGCTTTCGCTATCCTGAGAAAGGTCTGTTGGTAACAGTTTCGTAGTTGCTAAGTCAGCAATACTGTAAATTTAAAATATATCTATTATCTACCATCATGTAAAATGTTTTTAGCAAAACAGTAGATTCAGTATCTGTTTTTGTCACTATGTACTTCACAATTAGAGATTTGGGATTTGAAAATGTGTAAAATAGGTCAGGCATTTCTAAAACATTCATTGCAATGACAATAATTACTATGCCAAATTAGTATTTGAATTTTCAGCATGGTAGATATTTTTGACATTAAACACCAAGTTATTTCCTGAGCATTTGATCACATAGGTAATATAAGTCATGGTTCATGTGAACAGGCTACTCCCTGTGAATTAGTCGAGGTAACATATATTTTAGTTAATGAATGATTTTCACTGGTACACTGTGAAATTGTGTTTTGTGGTCATTGTTTTTACTATGACCCCTGAGGATGCTCATCTCTTTTTTCTACTAGTAACGTTGTATAATCTTTGAAGGCTGTATGTATTCAACTTAAAATGCTACAGTGGTCATTATTTATGACATTCCAAAAATAATGCATTTCTACAACTCTTAAACAACTGAAATAATCTTATTAAACCATAAATTACTCATGAAGAAGAAACTTGGAGATGTTTCTTTGGTAGCCAATACTCTGAGCCCAATAGCAGGTCATATGCTCTTGCAGACTGACATTTTCCAAAATAATGTGAATAAAATACAGATGAACACAACACAGAGAAACTGGAATGGTTTTCAAAGTACAGATTTTGAGGTACAGGATCAGAGCTATGAAAAGCTAGGTGTTTGATCCCCTGCCATGCTTCTCCTCTCTGTGCTCGCTCACTGATGCCTCATCTGCCTTTGCCTTTGTTCATCTCACTTGGGCGTGTTTATTCATCCAAGAAATTTGTAGCTTTTTTTTTTTTTTCAGATTCCTTCTGATTCCTTGTGACTCCTTCAAAGCACTCATCAAAGTAGAGTTTATGTGAATTTTTTCACTTTCCTTCTCTTTGTTTTAAACACATACTCAATAGCCTTATGACACCTGGCCTTTGGCACGGACATCTCTCATATTCTCGTGCCTTTCTTGCATAGTGGGACTGTATTCAAAGTACAGCACTTCTCACAACTGAAAGAGAAGTTTCATGTAGCACAGACATAATGTAGACACTGAGGAAACAGGCAGATGGGTTGCATATGTATAACAATGCCTCTAGGTTGATTCCAAAAGGCCACTGGTCCTTGCTAGACCATCATATTGAATCACCTTTACTTTGTGTTTATTGGGACTGGGGAGATGGCTCAGTGGAATAAGCACTTCCCTGGCAAGCACAAGGGCCTGAGTTCAATCCCCAGTTCCGCTAAAAAAAAAAAAAGAAGAAGAAAAAGAAAATACTTTGTGTTTATTGTCTGTCCTTAATTTTTTTTTACTATTCTGATAGAATTACAAGTAGCCTAAAAATGATTAGGCACTAGCTTGAAAGCTTTGTTAATTATTTCTTACAGATTTTCCTTCCAATGTGTATACATAGTTCATATGATTTAATAATATGAACTTTATTGATTGATGAATAAAATTACTGTTTAATTGGGTATATATGTATCCAAATATATACACTACAGGGTCTCACTAGACAGATCAGACTCGTAGTGCTCTTCCTGTTTTCAGCCACCCAAGCACTGGGATTACAGACATGTGCCATCACACCCAGTCTCAGTTGCCATGGCCTTCTCAGTGTGCCCTGGGGGTGGGACCTGCACAGCATGTGGGGGATTGAACCTGGGTCCTTGCTACTTAGCTATCTGACTGGCCCTGATGCTTTTTAACTTACATGTTTTGTTTACTTGCTGATTCATAAAGATTGTTTTTCAAGTGTGTGTTTATTAACAGGTCAAAACAAGTGAATTACCATTTTGGTGCGTCACAATTGGTTGGCTCTTAACAATACTATCCACTCCTATCTATATTTTCTTGATAGAGTTAAATTAGAATTTAACCTACTTTTTTGCTAAGTAGGAAGAACTGTTCTGTTTTGGTGCAATTTTAGTATATTTTATTACATAGTCACATTTTAGTTAAGTGCTATCTGTTCCCATCTCATACTTCCAGACATCATTGTTCTGGGTATGGTTTTTAATTATGTTTTAAAATTGCAGTTTCAACAAATAGCTCAGTGGATTAAAGCACGTGCTTGCAGGCGTAGAGGCCGGGGTTCAATTCCCAGCCTGCTGAGCTGACCTCGCCCTCAGGTCCCCACTGAAACAGCATTTTAGACTGGGCGTGGTGGCATGCGCCTATAATCCTAGATTTTGGGATGCAATAAATAGGCGAATTGCTATGAGTCCAATCTAGTAGTAAGACCCTGAACACCCTGTAGACCCTTCCCTAAAAATATACAAAAATAAAGATGATAAAAATAAATAAATTGCAGTTTCTGTGTGTAGCTTTAAAATATGTGATATTCAAAATAACTAAAAAACATAAAGCACAGTAATACATTCTCTTGTATTGGTCCTATCATACCTGGGGATCTTATGTTTTACAGTTTAGTAATTGGAACACATTCAGTTAATAATGGTAAAAAAAGTTGATGGAGATCTCTTATGCATTCAAATTTGCAGTAGACACTACTTGATTTACTGAAATACATGTACTCTTTCCTGTGATGTGAAAGAATTAACTAATTTAAATGTCCACAAATTCATTCATTTTAAAGTCTGAAACTAATACTTTATATTTCCTTCCCTGAAAATTAAAGAATACATGTAAACATGTTCACATGCAGCCAAGAGCATGAACATAGTCATGTATCTTATTGTTGTCTTACAGCTTTCTTATAGCTTACTATGATGGTTTTACTTGGCAGTTTGCGTGTAAACTTGGACATGGGCAAAGCAGCATATGGATGGATGATCATGAAAGATGAGAATATTCCGGGTACGGTTGTTCGGACCAGCACCATACCAGAAGAATTGGGGCGCCTGGTGTACTTACTGACTGACAAAACAGGTACTGTTCACAGTCTGTTTGTTGTTCAATGCACTAGATAACATTAAATCATGAATAATACTGGTTGTGCACACACTCCTGTGTAAATGCATTTATTTGCGGGTGTTAATAACAAAATGTTGAATTCATATTTAGAATTTTCCAGCTGCTACCTTTAATTTATCTGTTCATAAAACTTACTCTTCCTTACTTAACAGGTACAGTACTCTCAGAGCTAGCAAAATGGTAAGTTCTTGGGGCTGTAAGTAACAATGCTTTACTTTGAATTTTTTATATAGTTTTATAGGTTTTTCAGCTGTGTTTATAGTATATACCTGGTTGCTTCTTAAGAGCAAAAATTAAACATTACTTAGTATAGAAAGATACTGGTGAGCTATAAGAATAGTCAAATCTGTGAATTGGTATTTTAACAGTAAAATTCTCATAATGATTTCCCTGTAAACTGTCCCATTCTATAGGTCTATACCCAAAATTGTGTTTATTCTTATTTCAGATATTTTTCTGTTTTCATCATTCTTATCAGTCTGTAACATCCTAAATAAAAGACAAACAAATAAACTGTTGTCTGTAACAGAACCACATATAAAGTTAATACTGCCCTATTTATTGCTTCTCGATTTAAATCCCTAATAATTGTTAGTGAAGTGTAGGTAAAAACAAAACAACATGGTTCAGAATTCAACAATGAATTTAATAGTTAATATTGAAAAAGGTTCTCTCTTTAAGAGAAAATCTTGGCAGAGGGGCATAGCAGGGGAAAGCTATTTACTTCATGGTAGCCAAAAAGTAGAGAGCAGGAAAGGAGGACCTGAGAAAGATTCCTGGTCATGCACTCCTGTGATCCTGTCTTCCAAGCAGATTCACCTCCTAGTCAGCTATATCACTTTCCATGATAGTTACCTTTGAGAAGCCCCATCTATGAGAACCTGAGGCCTTTGGATAGCATTCTCCTTGAAACTGTAACACCAAGATTGGAACTGATCAGTTGTTTTCATTAATGACTAAAGATGCTGAAGATTTTTTCATATATTATTGGTGCCCTTGCTCAGTCATTGTATCTGTCTGTGTATTTCTTTTCAGAAATTTGTAGGGAGGCTAGGTATTCTTTGTTGTTACATTTTTGTTAGAGGACTTTATGTGTTCTCTAATAGTTCTCCATCAAAAGACTGCCTACCAAGAACTTTATCCCATTCTGTAAGTTGCCATTTTCTCTCTGTTAATTATATTCTGCACTAGGCAAAGTAAATTTTTAAACTTGATTTTTTAAATTTTCAGACATTTTTTAAAAAGAACACAAAATATTAAAAGAGAAAAATTGCAAATGATAGAGAATTCTACTAAACAAAATAAATTGAATTTTGTAGTATTTGTCATATTGCATAGTGTTGTCTTCAGATTAGTTGTTCATATTACCAGGTATATGCATGCCAAATTGGAAGAAGAAAGAAAAAAAGAAAAAATCTGTATGAGAAGGTAAAAAGCTAGAAAAAAAAAAAAAGAATTAAAAAAGAAGGCAAAACAAATTAACGATTGCTGTTTTCCTTAGGTCAGCAGAAATCCATAGTACAGTTGTCCAGTGCATCCTTTATATATATTTTATCCCATTTCCTTTTCTGTCTTTCTCCTCAGCTCAGTAATTTCTTCCTTTTGAACAGGTGCAATAGATATTTCCCAATATCTATTGTATCCTTCAGATTTTATTTTCTCTTTCAGAGTCTTACACTAAGGAGACAATATGATTTTTGCTCATGGAGGTTTAATTTATTTCACTTAACAGCATGGTCTCTAGTTGCATCCATTTACCAATAGAAGCCTCCAATTAATCCTTATTTAATCACTGAATAATACTCCATTTTGTAAGAATGCCACATCTGGGCATTTGGTTTGTGTCCAAGATTTAGATGTGACAAACTGCTGCTGTAAACCTGGGCACACATATATTGCTGTGGTATGAAGTTTTTAGTTCTTTAGGAAAAATACCTATGAGAGGAAGAGCTGGGTTAAATGGGACCTGCAATCCTAGATTTTTTATGAATCTCTACCCAGATTTCCATAATGGTTGTACCAGTTGATCCTCTAACCAACAGTGAAGTATTCCTTTTCTTCCATAGTCCCTCTGGCATTTGTTATTGGTTGACTTCTTGATGATAGTCATTCTGTGTGAGGTGGAATCTCAGTGTTTTTTAGGATTGATTTATTTGGTACAGAGTCTCACTACACAGTTTGGACTCATAGTGAACCTTCTGTTTCAGTCTCCCCAGCACTAGGATTACAGGTATGCACCACTACACCCTGTTTCAATGGCTGGGATGGCACAGTGCCAGAACAGCGTGCTGTACCAGGTATCAAACCCAGGTCCTGGAGCTTGCCAGGCATGTGCTTAGATTGCAGAGCTAACTCCTCAACCTTCAGTGTTCTTTTAATTTGCATTTCTTGAAGAAATAATTATGTTGAACATTTTTTTCATGTATTTACTTGTCATTTGTATTTCTTCATCTGAAAAGCATATATTCATCTGAGATGCCCATTTTTAATTAGGTCTTTGAATTTTGGGGACCTGAATTTTTATTTTTCCATTCTTTATATGTTCTAGAAAGAAGCTCTTTTTCAGAGGGACAGTTGCTTATAATTTTTTTCTAATTTGTGGGTTTTCTTTTTATTCTATTGGAGATTTCTTTTGAAGTGCAGAAACTTTTCACAAAGATGAGATCCTAGTTGTTAATTCTTTCATATATTTTCTGTGCAGTTTGTTTTTTTGTTCATGAACTCTTAGGATTGGATTGAGTCTACATAACAATTCATTTCTTTCTTTTTGTTTAATTGCTCTGGATAATGTTTCTAGGAGTATATTAAACAGAAGTGTAGATAATGAGCATCCTTGCCTTGTTCCTGATTTTAAAGTGTAGGCTTTCAGTTTTTGTACATTTACTGTGATGTTGGCTGTTGGTTTGTCATAGATAGCTTTATCAGGTTAAGGTAAAGAGTATTCTGATTTTCTGCAGGGTTTTTTTTTTAATCATGAATGAGTTTTGGACTTTGTCAAAAGCTTTTTCTGCATCTTTTGAGATGATAATCTGATTTTTGTCTTTGGCTTTGTTGAGGTAGTGTGTTACAATTATGGATTTGCATATATTGATTCGTCCTTGCAATCCTGGGATGCATCCCATTTAGTTGTGATATATAATTTTCTTAATGATTTATTGCATTCTCTTTGCTACTATTTTGTTGAGGATTTTTGCATCTATGTTGATATAGGAGAATGGCCTGTATTTCTGTTTTTTAGTCGGATCTTTCCCTAATTTTGCTATCAGAATAATACTTGTCTCTAGGAATGATTTTGAAAGAATTGCTTTCCTTTCAGTTTCACTGAAGACTGAGAAGAATTGGCATTAAATCTCTATATTTCATGTAGAATTCATTTGTGAATCCATCAGGACCTGGGCTTTTCTTTTTTGGTATATTTTTAATTACAATTTCAGTTTCATTCACTGTTATTGGGTTATTCAGAGTTTTTATATTTTTTGTCTCACCTTTGGTAGTTTATATCTATCTAGGAATCTCTCCATATATTCTGTGTTTTACATTCTATTTTTGATTCACTAATACTTTGTATTGTTTTCTAAGTCTCTGTTATATTCATTTTTTCTCTGATCTTTAATTTCATGCATTCTTTGGGCTTGACTTCTTCTTATTTTTCTGCAAGCTTGGAGTCCAGTTTAAGATTGTGTACTTGGGCACAGTTCTTTTTCCTGATGTGAGAATTCATCACTATAAATTTTTCTCTTTTTCACAGTAAATGTACAAATATTTATAGCCTACACTTTAAAATCAGGAACAAGGCAAGGATGCTCATTATCTACATTTCTGTTTAATATACTCCTAAAACCATTATCCAGAGCAATTAGACAAAAAGAAAGAAATGAATTGTTATGTAGACTCAGTCCAATTCAGTTGTTATGTAGACTCAATCCAATCCCAATTGTACCAATTTCAATGAGTCCTATGGGTTCTAATAAGTTGTATCTGGGTTTTTGTTCAATTATAAATATTACTGAATTTCTTCTTTCATTTCATCTGTGAGTCATTGATTGTTCAGGATGGTATTATTTAAATTCCATGTATTTATGGAGTTTTTGTGATTTCTTTTTGTCATTAATTTCTAGTTTCACTATACTTTGGTCAGATAATTTCCATGGAATAACTATAATTCAGTTTATTTAAGCATGTTCTGAGTACTAGTATATGGTCATTTTTTAATATTATTATATTTTGTTATGGAGAGTAAAAATAAAAGCAAAAACAAATAGCATAAACAAAGTCAGAAATGGGGTAACATACAATAATACATATATTACAGATTTTCAAAACAGAAATAGCTAATTAACATTGCTTTTTATATTATCTATTTTTATCGTGAAATCTGTTGCTGAGATTAATAGATATAGTTATGCAAGATTGAACAAATAATTTAATATTAACACTTGCTTTCAAGAAACCTTAATTTCTTTTGTTATCTTTTTTACTTTTTTAAAAATTTATTTTAAAAAGAGTATAATAAAAATTGATAAGACATTTGAACCAGTACACATTTAGAAGACCAAGATGAGAGATATTCAACCATGGTTTTTGTATTACACATTGCTGTCCTCAGTGTAGTTGCTTAGATCTTAGGTATCAGCATAGTTAGTCAAGATGAAAGTACTAAATATTAACTGCTATTTAAAAAAAAAAAAAACGTGATGGAATTTATTAGTAAATTCACCTCAGCCATCCAGCATATATACTTGCATGATTTTCCCCCTTCCTTTTTTTCTATCTTTTCTCCTTTCTCTAATTTTCATTGTTTAATCCTTAAACTCATGTTTGTTCTGTCTTACTATATCTATTATACCTTTCAGGTTTTATTTCGTCTTTCAGTTTTGTAGAGTACGAAGACAATATGATATTTACACATGTGGATCTGATTTTTTTCACTTATGAGTATAGCCTCTACTTGCATCCACTTAGCTATTTTTGCTACTCTGCCCGTATTCTTTTTATGTTGTTTGTATCAGCTCGTTCTTTTTCATTGATGCCTATTAGTCTTATGTTGTTCATCTTTGCAATATCTTACAGCTGTTTAATAATTACTTCATAGATCTTTGTTGTTTTTAAGAGGCTTTTCCTTTCCTGGTGAGTAGCTGCAATGTTATCTTCAAGATCTGAAAGTCTGTCCTCACTTTCATTGAAATGGTTTTGCCAACTTTTAAGGGAGTTTATAAATTCTTTTATAGCTCTTTGAATGTTTCATACATTGTATTTCTTTCCTATATTGTTCATTCAAGGTTTCCATCATTTTTCTATCCTCTTCTATTTTTTTAAATTACTGTCTTCTTTAGAAACACTTAGTAATTCTTTCGTTATAGTTATCATTTCTTCGTTTTACCTGGGAGATTATTTCTCATCTGATTTACTCCATATCTTTCTGCAGTTGTTTCTTTTTTTTTTTTCTTTCTTTCTTTTTTTTAATACGTATTTTGTATAGGTTCACTTTACACACCTTGGACTCACAGTGATCCTACTGGTTTCAGCCTCCCCAGCACTGTGATTACAGGTATGTGCCACCTGAGCTAACTCAGGGGTGGGACCAGTATAGTATGTGATGTAAGGATTCAAACCCTGATCCCTGAGCTTGCTTAAACAGGTGCTTAGTCCACTGAGCTATCTTGTTGGCCCTTTGCAGTTGTTTCTTTACTTAAGTTGCTATTATTTCAGAGATTTTGGGTGTGTGACTTCCAGTTCTGCTTTGCCAATGTTGCATGGGTTTTTGGATAGGCTAAGGGCATGAGATTGCATGTTGCTCCTTCTGTTTTTCAGTTTCTGTTTTTTAATATAGTTTTTTTTTTTAATTTTGTTGAGAAACAAATAGCAAGGACAGTTTCCATAATTAATACATTTGCATATTGTTGTCTTCATAATGGTTATTTATAGTACAAGATGCAGACATGATATCCTGTCTGAACACTCTTAGTACAAATCTTTCTTCTCATTGAACTAAGAGAAAGTATATCTATTTTTTATATACAGATACAAAATGATCCTTCATTTGTATCCCCCCATCTTTTTTTTTGTTTAGTTTTGTTAGAGAATTGTATTCCATTGCCATTTAAATATTGTAGGTGCATGAATTCAGCAAAATAATTCAATATAGTCCAGTAGTCTATAATAATAGTGGGTTATCCATAGGACTGGCAGTGTCAGAAGTTGTTGACTTGACCCTTTTACAGCTCAGCATATTAATATGGCTTTACTTTTTATACTTCGTTTTTATACTTTTCTTCTGAATGATTAAGACCAAGATAGAGCAAGACCTATGTAACAAGAAATGTAACTTTTGTATCTGACATGTCAGTCAAATCCCCTCAGGATTTATCCTGAACCCTGTCCACAGTTTGTAGATCCTTTGTCAGTATCAGGCATGTGGATGATTCACAGCCACTGCTTGACCAATTTGCTCTCTGTGAAAGCTTGAGAAAATGTTTTCTCTCCAGGTGACTGTTCTTAGGCACACTCTACATCATCAATCACTTTCCTCTGTGGCCCCATAATCTCCTTGATCAGAAAATTTGGGATACCACTGAATTACATGATATTGCAGAACAGGTTGTCCTGTGTCCTGAGTCATCACTGACCTTGAAAGGCTAGGGCCAAAATCTTGGCTGTCCTTGCAGCCCTTCTTTTTCTTTAATTTTTGTTCTACTGTCTTAAGTTGTTAACACTCCAGTAGAGAAGCTTAATGATGTTGTTACCCTATAACATAGGCAGTTGAGCTTAATTCAAACTGTTTGAGTATCAAACGTCTTAGACATAACATGGAACAGGCATTTTTCATCAAGCATTGATATGTGAAACCTTAAATCCCTGCAGAAATGTGAAGGAAAAGAAGTTAAAAAAATTTTTAAAAACAGGAATACACAGTTACATATTTTTACACAGAAATTTAGAAATCTAACCATATATGGCGCTGTAACAGGAGAGTCCTATGACCTTTTTTTTTCTTATCTCTTGTTTTCATTTATTACCCTTTTTTAAAAAACATTTATTTGAAACACAGTATAGGAGTAATTGGTATGACATGACAAATGTTATTACCCAAGTAAGAATATGTGGTTAAAGCAGGTATGGTATCCTATTTACAAAAGTAGTACAATTAGCATGCTAATAACACCTAGTGAAATTGAGAAATTTACAAAGTTTTGTAACCAATGTGTTTGCACTGTGGAAAGAAACTTTATAACTATATAACAAAGAAGATCATAAATTGGAAATTTGTATTTTAATTAGTTCCCCTAAGTTCTGTTTGGGCTCCTCCCCTTCAGTTAACTGGAGTCTTCCAGGAAGACTAGCTCACCCAAGTTATGACCTGCCACCTCCATGCCATGAGGAGCCTCCCCTAAGTCTGGGCCTCAGTCTGGGCTCCTTTGGGCTTATCAGTATTTCTCAAGTTATTGGGTGTAGTTCTGCCAAATTCAAACTCAACTGGCTGGGCCCTGGTTGGGTCTGGATGATTGTGTGGCTCCTTGCAGCTGTGCTTTATTGAAGTGGACCAGCTGGGCTGGCTTGCTGTGTTCTGTGGCTCCTTTAGGATGTGCCATGCTGTAGTAGATGTGACAGCTCCTTCAGGCTGCACCCCACTAAAGTAGACCAGGTAGCTATTTCTGTAGTCCATTTTGGAGAACATTCCATTTTCAGTTGAGAAGAATATATATTCTGATATTGTTGCATGGAACACTATGTAACAGTCTATTAAGTCTATTTCTTCATGGATTTTATTTAGTTCTGTTACATTTTTACTGATTTTGCCTAGTTGATCTATCTCTTTGTGATATGAGCTGTCAGTATCCCCCTATGTTTGTGTTATTGCTTATTTGATTTTTCATGTCTGTTAAACTACATATAATTGGTGCTTCCACAATATATATATTTATGATTGTCATCTCTTCCTCTTGCAGTTTTCCCCTAACAGGTGTGTAGTAACCTTCTTCACCTCTTTTGATTATTCTTTGCTTGAAGTTCACATTGTCAGACAGCAGAATAGCTAACCCTTCTTTTTTCTGCATTCCTATCATCTGGGGTAGTGTTTTTCATGCTTTGACTTTCAGTCTGTGAATTTCCTTTTGAGTTAAATGTGTTTCTTTTATACAGTGTATTGGTGGAATTTGTTTCTTGATTTATTTGCCAGTCTTTGATAAGGGAATTGAGGTCATTTACATTAATGGTATAACTGATATGTATTGGCTTATGTTTGTCTTTTTTTTTTTTTCCTACTATAGATTCTCTACTTTTTCTCTGTGTTTAATTGCTTGCTCTGCCTGGTGGTTCCTTTATATTGTTGTTCTTAAAGTTGTAATCATGGGCGGAGGAGATAGCTCAGTAGAATAAGTGCTTGCCTGGCAAACCGAGGGTCCTGAGTTCAATCCTCAGTATTGCCCAAAAAAAAAAAAAAAAAAGCATGAAGTTGTGATCATTTTTGGCTGTTTCTAGAATGTCTCTCAGTACTCTTGTAGGGTTCATTTTGTGGTCATGAAATTATTTAGTTCTTCATGATAAAAGTATTGTATTTCTCCATTAAATTTGATGGACAGGGGCCAGGCAGATGGCTCAATGGAATAAGCACTTCCTTGGCAAGCAAAAGGGTCTGAGTTCAATCCCTGGTTCTGCCCAAAAAAAAAAAAAAAAAAATTAATGGACAGTTTTGCAGGGTATATCAGTCTGAGTTGGAAGTTACTTTCTTTAAAGATTTGAAGTACTTCAAGCTCTTGGATTAACTTGTCTTAAGAAATCTGCCATGTTTCTAGTGGGCTTTACATTGTATGTGATATTTCTTATCTCTAACAGCTTTTAATGTTCTGTCCTTTTGCTGACCTTCTGGGGTCTCAGTTATTATGTATCTTGGTTCTGGCTAATTTGAGGTCTATATTCCTCATTTACCTGTATGTCAGATTCTTTTTCCATGTGTGGGAAATTTTCTGGTACTACTTCTACAGGTAATCTTTTTATGCTATTGGTGTTGTTGACTCCTACTGTTTTGTTATCTGTCTGTATTGTATTGTTTTTCTTTTCATCATCTTGCAACTTTTCAATAATTTCTTGGTTCCTTCTTTCTTTAACAGGTCTTTCCTTTTGTGATCTCTAAAACTGTATGCTGTCTTCAAGGTCTGAAAGTCTGTCTTCAGTTTCATTTAAGCAATTTTTCCAGCTTTCAGTGAAAATTTTAATATCCTGGTATCTGTTTGAAATCTGTCCCATGTATTCTGATTCTTTCCTGTATTTAATTTTTTCATCATTTTTCTGTTCTATTTTTTTTAAATCTCCATCTTCTTTGGATGTGCTGAGCAATTATTTTCCTTGTCATTTCCTTTCTACCTAAGTGATTTTTTTAAATCTCTTTTACAGCCTGATGAAGTTATTGTTTTACTTCATTACTTTTACTTTATTTGAGAAATTTCAGATGTGTCAGACCAAATTCTATGTCTGTGTCTCTTAGACTTGTTATGGGTGGGCTGGACATCTGAGATTGCCTTTTACTCCTTAGTTTTGATATTTCAAATCTCTTGAAGTTTACTAGGATGTAGCGCTGCTCCCATGATGATGGAGGAATTGGGCACAGCTACCTGAAGCAAGTTTATTCCATTTTAACCCAGTAGAAACAGTGATATTCTTTGAGATCTTATGTATTTATTGGGACTTGTCTTATGTTCTAAAATGTGACCTGCTTGGAGAAGTTCCATGGGATCCAGACAAGAGTGTATGCTTTCCTGTTTTAAGATTACGTACTATAGATGGTTATTAAATCCATTTGTTTGTTCTCTGTTGTAGTTTAACACATCATTCTTTAACCTTTTTTTTTTTTTCTTTTTTTCAATTTTTGGTTTGTTTTGGAACTATGTGAGATTGACATGTTGAAGCCCTCCCCTTGAAGTGTTTGCTTTATTAAATTGGATGCCCCACCATCTACATGTATATACTTAGAATTTTTTACAGTTGTTACATTGTTTACTTCACCAATATGTTCTGTTCATCTTATGTCTTCTGCCCTGTTTTGGTTTGAAGTCACTTTTGTCAGAGTTTAGTATAACTATTCATGCTTGCTTTGGGTTCCAGATGCTTGTTATATAATTTCAAATTTTGTGTTTGTCTTTGTGACTGAGATATGTCTCTTATAGGGAACATATAGATAAGTCTTGTTTTGTGTTAAAATCTACCAGTCTGTGAGTTTTAACACAGACCATTAAGACAATTCATATAAGTATAAATATTATTCAAAGGTACATATTATTTTCTGCTGTTACATTTTTCCAGTGCTTGATTTATTTTTATTTCTTTTTGCTTACTCTTCAGTAAGGTATATTCTTTTTGTTGATATTGTGGATAACAATATGCCCCTCATTAATTTGTAAGTATTTTGTGTAGTTCTATCTTGGTAAAGTCTTTGTCTTTATCATAGAAGTAGGCCTTTATGTCTCCTTTTGTTTTGAAGGATTATTTTGCAGAATACAGTAATCTGGTTTGACAGTTATTTTTGATAGGACATGAAAAACATCCCTGTACATTCTCCTGTCTTTTAAGGTTTCTATTGAAAAACCCAGTTATTTTTATGAGTTATCCTTATAAGTAATTTGGTACTTCTTTTCAGAAGCTTGTGATGTTTTTCCTTTGTTCTGCTCTGTTGATTATGATGTATCTTGGAGATATTGGGGTTCTAAATGTTTTTGTTAATGTGTATCATATTTCCTCAATTTTGAAATTTTCTACAATTTCATTATATAAACATGTTATGCCTTTATACTCTCCTTTATATTATAGGCTTGTCCAGTCCAATAATTCTTAAGTTATTTCTTAGTTGATCTTTTGATTGCTTGCTATTGCTGTTGTTTTCAATATTACTAACTGAATCTTCTGCTATCTATCTTGCTTTCAAGTCCTGTTTTCAAGCTTCTTCTAACTTAAGACTTTCAATTAATTTTTTTATTTAATCTATTGGATTTTCTTGTCCATAATTTCTCTTTTTTCATAACTTCTATTACTTTTAAAAAGTTTTCTGCTCTTTCACTAATCCAGGAAGACAAAAGAGTAGTCATGTAGGTTAGACAGGAAAATGTTTAAAAAGAAAGAGTAAAGACAGAAAATGAAGGGCCAGCGAAATAGCCCAAAAGACTAAGCGCCTGCTTAGGCAAGCACAGGGACCAGGGTTCAATCCTTCAGACCACATGCAATGCTGGCCCGGCCCCCAGGCATGCTCAGCTGGCCCACTGAGATTGGTCATGGTGGCACACGTCTGTAATCCCAGCATGGGGAACCTGAAAACAGGAGGATTACTACAAGTATGAGCTACATAGCAGGACCCTGTACCAAGTACATTAAAAATAAAAATAATTTTAAAAAAATTAAAAACAGGAAGTGAAAGAGACACATTTCAGTGGTAATACTTTTATACCATGTAGTTTCATAGGTTAGGAAAGAGATGAAAAGAATGAAGCAGAGATACAGCCTTTTTATTTTTGGTACTGGGAATCAACCTCAGGACCTTGTGCTTGCCAGGCAGGCCTGTACCAGTGATTTATATCCTTGGCTCCAGAAACATAAATAGAAGTGAAAAAAGATACAGGAAATTTGGATCCAGTTAACAAGCTAACTACAAGAAACACAAAATTAGAAGACTTGAGAAACACTATGTGGTAGGATCTCTATCCATAAAAATAAAAGGTAAAATCTGTCAAAGCAAAAGAAATACTTAATATTGATGCATGGTTATACCCTCCACACTCAATTCTAAGAGAAGTCAGTGGTGTATTTTATAATAAAATCCTCAGAAATAGAAAAAATTCCAGAAAAAATGTAAGCTGTTAAAATGGACTTGAAAGAAATAGATTCAGCAATCCTAAAATTATTAAGGAAAAGTAGGTTTTTAGATCAAACATCCTAACACCAGCCCTAAATAATTTTATTAGTAATTTTACAGTTCTTTCAAACAGATGCTTTCTAAACTGTATAACTTATTCAAAAAAACAAAAACCAGATGGAAGGAGAGGAATTCAAGAAGGTTAAAAATGTGTCTTTTTTGTTTATTTTAAAAATTCTAAATAGTGCTACAAAGACAATATGCAGTGTATTAATTATGTAACTGTCCTATTAACCTGTTTTGAAACTGCCAAAAAAAAAAAAAAGACATAATCTGTAGAGACTTAAAGTTTAACATATCAATACTAGATGGAAAACACCTGTTCCATGTTGTGCCTAAGATATTTGATATTCAGACAGGTAGTGAAGTTAAACCCAGTTGCATATGTTGTAGGTTAATAATAAGCTTCTCTCCTGGATGGTTAACAACCCAAGTTTGCAGACCAAAAATTAGAGAAAAAGAAGAGCTGCCAGGACAGCCAACATTTTGACCTTAGCCTTTCAAGGTCAGTGAAGACTCAGGACATAGGAGAATCTGTACTGTAACATGCAACTCAGTTGTGCCCCAAATTTTCTGATCAAGGAGATTATGGGGCCACAGAGGAAAGTGATTGATGATGTAGAGTGTTCCTAGGGAGAGTCACATGGAGAGAAAACATTCTCTCAGGCTTTCACAGAGAGCCAATTTGTCAAGCAATGGCCATGACTCATCCACATGGCTGATACTGGCAAAGGATCTGCAAACTAGGGTACAGAGTTACAGGGTAAATCCTGAGGGGACTTGAATGACCTTATCAGATACAAAAGTGACATTTCTTGTTATATAGGTCTTACTTTATCTTTGTCTTAACAATCCAGCAGAAAAGTAAAATGAAGTATAAAAAGTAAAGCCATATTAATATGCTGAGCTGTAAATGGGTCAAGTCAACAACTTTTGACATTGCCAATCTTATGGTTAACCCACTACTATTATAAACTACTGGACTATATTGGATTATTTTGCTGAATTGACGTACCTACAATATTTAAATGGCAATGGAATACCCATCTCTAACAAAACTAAACAAAGAAAGGGGATACAAAGGAAGGACCATTTTGTATTTGTATATACGAAATAGGATAGATATACAGCTTTCTCTTAAGTGAGATTTGTACTAATAGTATTTGGTCAGGATCTCATGTCTGCATCCTGTACTATGAATAACCACTAAGAAGATAACAATATTCAGTGTATTAATTATTGAAACTATCCTAGTAATCATTTTTGAAACTGTCTCATTGCTATTTGTTTCTCAGTAAAATTTTAAAAAAAAATTAGAAATAATAAGTAGTTTATCCTAGGAACACAAAGATAGTTTACTAGGGCCACGGAGATAGTTCCCTGGCAAGTGCAGTAGCCTGAGTTCAATCCCTGGTTCTGCCAAAAAAAAAGAGATTACTATTTAAAATTCTATACCTAGATTAAAGCTGTTATAACATTCATAATAAATGAACTACAGTAGACAGACATTTGATATACTTGGTAAAAATTTATAAACTCTTGATAAAATTTGGATACATGGAGGTGCCTTTAACCTTATTGCTCCCACTTCATTAACTAGTTCTTTTAGTACTGAATAAAGGACCCCATTGATGAGTAACCTCACAAGTACATGTACCATTCACCTGATGAGGACCTCACAAGGACAGAAGATTTTAGAGAAGCCATATGTATTAACACAAAATCTATCACTTTAAATAGCTTTTATATACATTAAAAATCAAGCAATGTCATCTATAATTTTAACATAATAAAGGGAAGAACCATGTGAGTATCTCACTAAATCTCGTAAAATGCTTAATACATTTCAATATCTCATCATGATAAAAATCTCTTAACAGCCTACAGAAAAACTTTAATCCAGAAAATGGTATCTTCAACACATTAATATACAACAAATTCTGTTCTTAAAAGTAAAATATATTTCCCGAAGACCAGAAAAAGCAAAAATGTTATCATTTATAGTCAAAATCAAATTTGCATTACTAGTTTCAGCCTTGTATTGTTATGCTTCAATAATTATTTCTTTTTTATTTATTTATTTAGTTAGTTTTATGGACCCAGGGATTGAACTCAGGCCCTTTCGCTTTCCAGGGAAGCACTTTTACTACTGAGCCATCTCCCTGGCCCTTCAATAATTATTTCAAAAAATTGAAAAAGATGGAAGATTGCTTTTCAGAGAGAATCCTAATATTAAACTCTGAATAGGGCAAATCAAAAATTAATGAACATCTAAATTAAGTATCTAAATATAGAGAAGAAAACCCAAAAATAGATAAGAGAGCATCAGAGAAATAATCCAAGTAGGGTTTATCCTAGATAAAAAGCTTTTATGTCTGTCTAAAAAGTCAGTAGTATAACATATTACATCCCTATGGTAGAGAAGAAAACCCCAATAAAATTATCATTAGATGCAAAAAATATATTAAAATTTAATCTCATCCTTATTTTAAAAGCCATGATAGCAAGGAAGAGGCTAAACGTTAAAAATTCAAATTTTTTTCTAGCACATTATATATTGAAAATCTAATGAGGTTCACAGATGAATATTAGAATTATTTTAATGTAGCCAATGTACAAAAATGTATTTTTTTCTTAACAATAACAAAGATACTGAAAATTTGAGCACATGAAGAAGCATAAAAATTTAAAATATTTAAGAATAAATACAATTACACTCCATTATGATTGGAGAACATATTTGCTATAACAGTGGTCCTTTTAAATGTATGGAGGCTCTTGGTATGGTATATAAATCTGTCTTGGGTTAATTTTATGACCACTGAATGTGGAATTTGCTGTTATCAATTCTTTCAGCTCTCACATGGCTACTTCCTTGTGGCCTCCTGGTTCAAATAAGTAGTCCCTTAATTGATGTCCTGCATGGAATGTGACATTTCTTTTTGGCTGTGTTTAAGAATCTCTTGATGTTTGATTTCAAATTTTACTTACAGTGTGTTTTCACTCGGCTGTTCCTTTTTATACTGTTTGGGATTAGGTCAGTTGTGTTGGATATGTAGTTTTGTTGCTTTCCTGGGATAGAGGGCATTTCAGCTATTTTTTTTCTCCAAGTATTTTTTTAGCTCCAGTGTCTTCTCCTTCTCAGACTCCTGTTTCAGGAGGATTCCATCTTTAGAGCAAACTTAACTGTTCCTGATGATCTACTCATTGTTTTGAGCTGCTCTTCTCACTCTGGATCAGATGGGAGCTGGTGTTGCTCTCTTCTCCACTTCACTGATTGTTCTGTTTGCATGCATTCTGTATTCAGATTAAACAATTAGATATTTGTTTCTGTTACTATGAGTTTTGCATCTATAATTTCTATTTGGTTCTTTTTTATAAACTTTGTTGAGATTTTCTGGGGGTTTTGTTTGTTGTTTTTTTGTAAGAGAATGTATGATTATTAAAGCATTTTTCTAGTGACACCTTCAAAATCGTCCAATAATTCTGACGTAGACACTGCCGAACTAGCTTTCTCTGCCATTTGTATCAGACCTACCTGGTAAGTCAAGAGTGGAGGTTGAAGCCACCAGCCTACTCTTACAGTTTGGAGATTAGGGACTATGTAGATTGCTTTTCTTGGATGACAATGACACCCTGTACTTTATGGTCCCACAAACCTAGGGTCTTGCTTTGCTAGGAATTCCCTTCCATTTATGGAGACCTCTGTGATGACCTCCTGCGCCATTTCCTCAACTCACAGTGATTGGGAGGAATACACAGAGAGAGGGAGGCTGAAAGCATTGGACAGTACAAGTAGGCCTTTTGTGTCTCTTGACCTGCATTAATGTTTCTACCATGATGTTGAGCTGTTTCTTCACTTTAATTTACAAATAAGAAATAAGCATATGCTCAGAGCTACATATAAGGCTAAGAAAAAACCAGTGCTTTCTTTTCCTCCCATCTTTGACTATCTCCTTTTTCTGATAAATGTAAGACTCCTTAAAATTCTGACTTTTTCCCCCATTCTTGATCATCTTAATTGTAGTTCCTTCATTTTTGAGTTTTCATTTTCATTTTTGTATTTACATTCCATCAGTGTAAATAGCACCCCCCTCCCCAGGACTAGGAAAAAAAAAAGTCAAACCTCCCTTTACCCTGTGCAGCTTTTATATTACTTCCTCAGGTAACCCACAGTAAATCAAGAGTTTTGATAATTGAATTTTAACAAAAATCACAGAAAATATTAAGACAGTAAACTTTATTTGTTTCATTTTCTGAAAAGGGCCTTTTTTAAACTGGAAATTTTAAGAAGACATTTCTGCCTTCAGTTGCTAATTTGAAGCTTTGTTGTTATTCTTAATAGTCTGGCCAGAATTTCTTTTAGAACCTGCCTTGGTTATTGACAAAGTGAAATCCTGTTTCATCCCATCTACACTCATACATTTCTAGCCACATCTCCGATGTTGGTGTTTTCTCCAAACCATATCCTAGGTAGTTCTGGATTCACAGCCTAGTCTAGGGGATAGGCTCATCCACCTACTTCTGAAGGAAAAACAGAATCCTTCCCCTAAATAAGTGTCTGAGGAACCTACAGAGGTGGCAGTATTACTATAGCCTCTCATAAAGGCCACACTGACCAAATCATAAGTTGGTGAAGTAATTGGAAGTAATACATCCAATTATTGTATTACTATGCAAATAACTAGTGTAGTGTTACTTTCTCACTTCAATTTTATAAAAATATGTGCTTTGCATAATGAGATAAGAAGGCAACAGGCTTGGAGTCAGACAAATTTGGGATCAGGTCCTATCTAAATTTTAACTCTGTATGTGATCTTGGCATATCTATTAGCCATTCTAAATAACAAACATGCTGTTGACTATTAAAGTTCCAAGGCAGTTTGTCACATTACTGTAGATGGTGGGCACAGCTGGGTGAACACACAACACAGATTCAAGAGGAAATCTAATGAGTTCAACGTGCCCCTTTCCTCAGGCGTTTAGTGTCCTAGTGCATGTCTAGTTTTGTGACTACTAGGTGTGGCATTCCAGCAACTCAAATAATTAGGTTCTTTCAGTCTTGTATTACCTATTTTAGTCATATACATACTTCTGTTCTCTTCTCTTCTAAGTCAGAATCTAATCAGAAGCTAGTGATTGCCTTGGTGTCCTGAAATTTAGCAGAGATACCAGCAGTGAATGGGTCTCTGTCAGGCTGAAGAATTCTGGTCTTGAGTACCAGAGGTGGTGTGCCATAAGGCAATTTACAGACATCTTGTAAGTGGCCTGAGTTTCTGTGGAAACAATCAAGAAGGAACTGTTGTCTTAGGAACCTGATATTGGTAACATAATTGTAAGGTGGTCTTTCATATGATTGTAAATTGAGTTTGTGCTTCATCTATAAGCTTTTTGACAAAAAAAAGTCCATCACAGTAGCTCTCTCATTTGCCACAGTAGAATAGAAATGAAGTATCCCAATAATTGCATTATAGTTTCCTTCTTGTGGACAAGAAAGTAATGTGGTATAATTAGGTTTGATTGGAGTGCACGTTTCCGGTAACATCTGAAATTAATGATGTTGCTATAGTGACACATCTGTGGCCACCAGAGCGTGAAACATAAAGTAATTCATTCGACAAGAGTAGACATCTGTTAACTGCCAAGATGTGGAGCATATTGACACTGACCAGAAATACTCGACGTTATGTGATAAATGAACAAATGATGCTGAAACAGGAGGACGGATAATTTGTACTTAATCTGCTGGGAGAACTTTAATCTTCTCACTGGTTGCATTTGACAGTGCCATTGTTTAAAGAACAATGCTGCAGAGAACTCATAAATTTTAAAACTTAACTCAGGGTGCAGCCTATGAAAGCAATACATTAATTCCTTTGTTAGGGAGTTTTTATCTTAATGTAGAACAAAGCCATTACTAAGACACCAACTAAACCAATAGGTTTTTTAGGGTTCATATTTTAGTTATCACATCCATTAGCCAAAATGCCATGTTACTCAGATTTGACTCACACATGAATATCACAAGACATCATCATCATGAGGGAGATGCTGTGACTTTGAGAGAAGTGAAGTACACAGTATGTATACTAACCACATGTATACAGGGCTTACAGATCTCATAAGATTTAGATGTGTTTATTAGTAACTGACACTAGAGGACAACTGTGGTCTGTCATATGTACTGGTATAACATGTTTATTCAATTTCAATAAACATGTGCACTCTTACTATAATTATTCACTAAAATGTATAGTTAAATATGAATGGCATAATTAATATTTTGGGGGTGGTATTTGTGCCTCTCAAAAGATACCTAGCACTTGACATAGCTGAACAGATTCTTATAGTACTAGGAATCATAATATGTGACTAAATGTAAATGTGACTATATAAAATAATGTAAATTTTTTAATTTTTAAAAATTTTATTTATTTATTTGGTTTAGGGTCATGCTATGCAGCTTGAACTCATAATGATCCTCCTGTCTCAGACTCCCAAGCACTGTGATTACACGCATGTGCCATGACACCTGGTTTTGGTCGCTAGCACGTTGCACCCAGGGTTCTAGGACCAGAGCAGCATGCTATACCAGGGATTAAATCTGGGTCCTTGTGGTTGCCAGGCAGGCACTTAGACTGCTGGGCAGCCCCAATGACAAATATTTTTAAAGGCCAACATATACTTTAAAGTTTGATAAGTCAGTCTTCTCACTGGAGAAGTTTTATTGCTATTTATTTCCGTTGACTATACATGGTTATTATTTTCCATTACAAGGGTCTTCACAAGAAATCATTCCGCTCTGGGTAAGCTGCTTGCCTTTGAATTATAAGCTAAGTTGCCTTTGTTCATATATTATAATCACCTGCCTGCTATTTCATTGTAGCCTGGTAGAATCTTGGTGTAGGACGAAATCACTGCCTAGTAACATCTGCTTCTAGTGTCTCCTCTGCTCAGTCATAGAGCACATCTGTTGTCACCCTTTGAATGATGCCTTCAGGACTTTTTTCCTTAGAAATCAGATTTCTTCTTTGCCTGCTCATTGCAATTCAAAAAATCTCTAGAGAACAATTGTGTATTAAAGAGCTATAGCATTTTTTCTTCAGAATTCATAAACAAACCTATTGTTACAGGAACTGTCTGTCATAACCAAACTACTGTCATTCTTTTTGATCTGGTGGCTATCTTACCATTGTGATTCTTTTTTTAAAAAAATATATTTGTTACAAGGTCTCACCATACAGCTCAGATTTAAGGTGATCCTTCTACCTCCAGCCTCCCCAGCGCTAGGACTGGCCTATGCCACCATGCCCAGACCCTGGCTAGCTTAGCTTGCCCTGGGGGAAGGGCTGGAGCAGAATGTTGTGTTAGGGATCGAACCACATTCCCTGTGCTTGCCTCAGCTGCTTTAGTCCGCTAAGTTATCTCTCCAGCCCCAATTCTTAAATTAATTCCTTTTGGAATTTGTAATATGAAGACCTACTGATTTCTGTCATAAAATTTGCAGAAATCATCAACTCACTAAAATCATGATAAGCATTTGAGATAAGACTTGAAAAATTGTTTTCTAGGACCGACCAGATAGCTCAGCATACTAAAGAGCCTGCTTAGGCTGAGTGCAGTGGCCCAGGTTTGATCCCCAATGTGAGGTTTGATCCCCAATGTGCAGTGCCATCCCTGCCCCCAGGTCACACTGGGAGGGTGATTAAGACTGGGAGTGATGGCGCATGCCTGTAATCTGAGGACCTCAGAGGCTGAAAACAGGAGAATCACTATGAGTCCCATCTATGCAGTGAGACCCTGTAGACCTTGGGCGTAGTTAAATTGTGACTGCTTCTCACATCATTCATTGCTGCCCCATTTGTTCACTATGTTTACATCTGCTGATAAACATGTTGACTGCAACTCTGTATCACTTCTTACTGCTTGGTACCAGTTCAGTGACCAGGAGTATTTGCTTTCTTGTTTTCTTGGTAGCAGCAGCACTCCTGAATTTCAAGTGCTTTTCCTTTAGTTAATAAATGAGTGGAAATGAACAAATGAGTTGCTGGTAATATGAACATTAATTGTAGTTCTCAAAACTTTATCATGAAAGTAAGTGAAATTATTGGATGAAAGCAGCTATCATTTAGCTTTCATTATTTCAACCTCATCCATTTGACATTCTAACTATAATTACTTAATGATTTGTAGCATTATCCACACAGTCATGCTCTTTCCTGATATCTAGTTGCAGCAAAGCATCATAGGTGTAGTGCCCACCAGGCCATGTTTCTGTGAAGACAGAGGAGGTAAAATAATATAGGGTGGAAGAAGCTAGTACAGAGTGAATAAGAATGATGATTTTTAAAAGTAAATGTCCAATTATAAATTTAAGTAGAAGGTCTACATCAGTTTAGGCACCTTTGTCAAGTGGAAAAGAGAACAGTCCTAGGAAGAGGGACTGCTGCTGTATGTATCACACCCTCTCAGGGATTTGTGATACTTGTCATAAAAGCAGTAGCTCGCATTAGTGCATTCCCTAGCATTGGTTCGGTTAACATGTTGAGCAAGCAAAGTTAATCATTTGAAATGTTTTCTTGCTTCTTTGGCCAGGTTTAGATTGTTGAAGTCAACTTTTTCTTAGCTTTTCTCTTCAAAAGGTTTAGCTATAGAATGATAAATGCTATATAATCTATGTGTATTTTAATATGAAAAACTTAAATTTTGATTGTTTATCTTGAAAATTTAAAAACTTGTTCAAGCTTGGTGTAGTGGTACACACATTATCCCAGCACTTGGCAAGTGGAGGCAGGAGAATTGTCATGAGTTCCAATCCAGGCTGGGCCACCTAATAAGTTTAAAGCTAGCCTGAACTACAGAACAAGACCCTATCTAAACAAAATAACATTGAAAACTTGTTCATATATGAGGCAACATGTACCAAACAAAACCCACAAGTTCCTTTGAAGAGTTCAAGATGTTGGAGTTGATGTAGACAGCAGCTTACACTAGCTCCATGACTAGAAATTGAGACAGCTAGAAATCACTTATTCAGCAAAAAGAAAAAGAGGGTGTCTGTTTTCTTTCATTGCTGGAATAAAATCCGAAACACACAAAAATAAGGAAGGAAAGGTTTATATTTAGCTCAGTTAGTGGAGATTTCAGTCCATATTTGGCAGGCTCCAAGGCTGACTGGCATATGGCAGAGGGGAACAGTTCATGGCACTGGAAAATGGCAAAACAGCAAGAGCAAAAGGGAGGAGTAGTTGTGGCCCCTAGACCAAGTCTTTTTCCTTCTTACATTTTTTTCAGGCTATCTGCCCCAAGCTGGGTGTAGCATTCACATCCATAATCCCAGCAGTATTCAGACCCATAATCCCAGCCTTGGGTCATGAATTAATCACAAACTCTAGAACCATACCCCAGGGCTGAATGAGGCTTTGTGGGGACACCTAGATACAAACTGCAACAGAAGGGATCATGAGAGAGTTGACAGGAAAACTCAAAATCATGGCAAAACAGAAAGTCAACACTAAGAAAGATAAGAAAACAAAAATAGTTTGTATCCCCAACCCCAGTATGCTGTGGGGAGGTGAACCTGACTCAACCAGCACAAGACAAGTCCAGAGAGGGTGGGCAACCTCAGTTTTAAACAGAGGACTGACAGCTTCAACCAAATGAAAAACATACTGCTATTGATGCTATAAACTCAATATAGCATTTTCTCTGAAAATGCTATATCCCCCACCTCTTGTGGGGGATGTAACTCAGCAGCACAAGTCCCTCACAAATACAAGGTCCTGAGTTTGATTCCCAGTATGGGAGTGAAAAAAAAATGTACCATAAAGTTTTGGCAGGGCTGGGGAAATAGCTCAGGGGCACAAGCACCTGCTGAAGAAGAGCAAGGTCCTAACTTCATTTCCCCTTACCAAAAAAAAAAAAAAAAAAAAAAAGACCATGAAAATGCCCTCTCACATGACATTAGCTTTAGAGAAGAAATCAAGTTAATTATTTGAGACTGAGATCCTCTGGGGATGAGAATTCACAGAAAAACATTTCAGGATCCCTGGGAACACCCTGCTACGTGACTATATTGGAGACATTCATAGGAGATACTCATGTAAAAAGGGAGGGATAGTTGAAGAACTATGGAGTTCTTTAAGCAGTGGAGAGCTCAGATGTAGAGGGTGTGTAGCACATCCCTCTGCAGTAAGGATTGGAGCCTATCATAAGTAGTTCTTGAGGAATTTGGATCTAAAAGCACAAAAGGTCCCAAATAAGCACTAAACACCTCAGAAGTTAATACAGCCCTCAGGCAGACAGTGTACCATTGACTAGGCCAAGCAGGAAAGGCAGGGAAAGTGTTAGCATTTATATAGCAACAATGTCCTCGATTGTACAAACAAAACAGGTCCCAGGTAGACACATTCTCACTCTCCCCTTGGCAGATTCTAGTACTGTAGGTCCTGGAAAAAAAATTCACTCATGCACATACGAGGTGTGGAGGATTTATTTTTTAACTCTTCTTACCATTGTTTTCATTTTTCTTTTTTCTTTGTTGTTCTTTTCCTGTTTTATCTAATTTTGTGTATTTTTAAATTCATTTAGGTTTTTTACTTAATTTTTTGTCTTTCTCTCTCTGTCTCTCTCTCTGTGTCTCTCTCCTTCCTTCCTTCCTTCCTTCTTTTTTTTCTTTCTTTGGCGGAACTGGGCATTGAACTCAGGCCCTTGCGCATGCCTGAGAAGCACTTATTATCTTTCTTTTTATATTTTATTTCCTTTATGATTTTCCTTTTCTCTACCTCTACCGTTTTTATTATTGCTGTATTATTACTTTTAACCTTTATTAGACATTTAGCAATTTAATTACTATATATTGTTATTGCTATTTTCTTTTCTATTATCGGTAGTGTAACTGTTCTTTTTAATTGGTTTTTACCAATTGGTCTGTGTGTCATCAGCATTACAAGAGTGGTTTTTTTCTGAATGGTGCTACATATCAAGCCTTCAAAAGAAGATTTGATTAAGTCTTCTTTAAGGAGACTCTGACCAAAAAGTGGGAGAGATATTATTGTAACAGTTGTGTAAATCTCACCAAACATATGGAAAAATAAGGCAACATGACTCCTCCATCGGTCTACAACTCATCAGTAACTGAATAGAAAGATTGTAAAATGGATGAAATGCCAAAGGAAGAAATCAGCAGGAAACTTTAAAAATTCTAGAATCCAGTAAAAATGGAAATAAATATAACTGATTTGCAAGGGTACAGCAGAGTATTCTAAAACTTTATGTCTATGAGTGCCTATCTCACAAAGTCAGATTTCTCAAATAGCCTATTGGTGCATTTCTAAGTCTTAGAAAAACAAGGGAAACCTAAACACAAGCAAATAAATAATAAATATTAGGGTGAAATTAACAACATAGAGGTAAACAATAGAAAGGAGCAACAAAACAGAATTGGTTCTTTGAAAAGACAGATAAGATTGTTAGCTAAACTTACCAAATAGAAAAGAAAACCTTAGTAAAATTAAGAGATACAAAAGCAGTTTTTACAGTAGACACCTCTGAAATCCAGGGAATCATAAGGGAATATATTAAATACCTCTATTCCAATAAATTAGATAATCTTGTGGAAATGGATACATTTCTAGGACAGTTACCAAAACGGAGCCAAAAATATGCTTTTAAAACCTGAACAGACAATAGCAAGCAGTGAGTTTTAATATTAATAAAAAAAAAATTCACCAAAGAAAAACCTGAGATCACATGGATTCATTCCTAAATTTTACTTTCAAGAAGAACTAAGACCAGTGCTCAATTCTTCCTTTAAACAGAAAGGGAAAAAATGCTTCCAGGATTAGTCTATGAGGCCATTGTCGTCTTGGTAACAAATCTGAAGAAGGACCACCGACAACAAAAAGAACACTATAATAGATAATAGATGTAAATATCCTTGATAAATATTTGGAACCCAAATTAAATAACACAATAAAAAAAATCATATACGTTGATCAAGTTGGTTTCATTGCAGGGATTTAGGGATGATTAATATAAATCCATAAATATAATGCACCACAAAAATAGTCAAGAATAAAAAAATCACATGGTTATCTTAATTGATGCATTAAAAGGCCTTTGACAAAATTTCATACCCCTTCATGTTAAAAGCCTTTAAGAAACTAGGTCATATTTCAATATAGTGAAAGTTGTATTATGACCAGTCTATAGTCAGCACTATCCTGAATTAGGAACAAACTGAAAATGTTTCCTCTAAAAATCAGAAATTGAGATTATGATGTCCATTTTGCCACTCCTAGTCAGTACAGTACTTCAGATTTTAGCCAGAACACTTAAATAAGAAAGTGAAATAAAAGGATATAAATGAGAAAGGAAAATTCAAAATGTCCTTATTTGAAGATGATTATCAACCTATATTTAGAAGACACCATTAAAAAAAAAAAACAAAGAAGACACCATTGACTCCACCAAAACATTTTTAGAACTAATAAACAAATTTAACAGTGTGGCAGGATATAAAATTTCCCTTAAAAAATTCAGTAGCTTTTCTTTCACCAATAATAAATTAGCTGAGAGCATAATCAGTTTCATTCACAATAGATTTTTAAAAAACCTCTGGGAATAAACCTAAGAGGTGAAAGACCTCTACAATGAAAATCACAAAAAGCTGAAGATGCAACTGAAAGATTGAAAGGCTTCAGTATTGTTTGTAGATCAACACAGTACTGTTAGAATGGCCTATTATTGAAGTGATCTGAAAATTCAATGCAATCTCAAGAATGCCAGTCACATTTTTTTATAAACAGAGAGGGGAAAGGCCTGAAACTCAGGGAATCAGACCCAGAAAAGCCAAAGCAATCCTGAGCAAAAAGTGCAAGGATGGAAGCATTACAATACCCTATCTCAATGCTATAATACTAAAAAAGCCATAATAACAAAAACAGCATGGTAGTAGCACAGAGATAGATAGGTAAACTGTTGGAATAGGAAATAAACCTATAAAATTACAGCTATCTGATATTTGACAAAGGACCCAAAAACACACATTGCTGAAAAGATAGTCTTTTTAATAAGCAGTGCCTGGGAAACTGAATATCCATGTGGAGATGACTGAAACTATGTCTTGGTCACTCACCAGTGCAAAAAGAAATTCAAAATGGATCAGCCAAACTAGTTATATGATAATGAAACTGTTAGAAGAAAACACCAGGGAAATAAAGCCATGGGCCCAGGCAAAGCGTTCTTGAATAGGACTGTAAGAATATAGAAAGTAGTATCAGCATTCAGCAAATGAGAGTATATCCATTTACAGTTTCTGTATAGCAAATGAAACATTGACTGAAGAGACAATTTGAAGAGTAGGAGTAAACTTTTGCCGCTACTTCTCTTATGGAGGATTAATAACAAAAATGTTAAACATTAAAATTCAGGGCTGGGCAGATGGCTCAGTAGAGTAAGTGCTTCCCTGGCAAGTGCAAGAACCTGAGTTCAATCCCCAGTTCCTCCAAAAATAAATTCAATAGCCCTACCAATAAATGAGCAAATTAATTGAATAGATACTTCATAAAAGAAGTATAAATAATTATATGTAAAAAGTTCAACATTTTTAATCTTTAGGGAAATGGAAACCAAAACTACTTTTAGATTCTGTGTCACCCTAGCCAGAGTAGTTATCATCAAAAATATAGGAGGATTCCAGGAAAATGAAACCCCTCTACAGTGCTATTGGGAATATAAATTAATACAGCCACTATGAAAATATATATACATTCCTCAAAAATAAAATACCACATGATGCATCTGTATCACTCCTTACGTATCCAAAGGAATTATAGTCGGGTAACTATAGATAGACCTGTACATATGTTTATCTTGGCACAGCTTATAATAGTCAAGACATGAATCCAGCTAGACACCAAAAAATAGATGAATGGATAAAGAAAATGTGGCATAGTATTCAACCTTAAGGAAAAAAAAGTATATCATTTGCAGGAGATTGGATGGGAACTGTAATGTCATTACTTGAAATAAGACAGACTTCTTCAGGTAGTGCATGTTCTCTCCATCATGTAGAATTGAACAACAGCAGCAAGATAGCATGATTCTATAAAGGAAATTATAATTAATTAGACTGAGGAAGAAGGGTGGGGAAGGGATAAGATGATAATGGGGGTACAAGGGTGTATATCATCAAAATGTGTTATGTGTATGAAAATATTACATTGAAACAGTGTTTTCTAAATATTAATAATAATAATATTCAAAAATTTAAGAAAAATTTTAAAAAAAAAATTAGTTCTTTTTTTGTTAAAAGTTCATTCTAGAAATGATTTATTTCTTTTCCTAAAAAACCTAATTCAGTCCAATCTTTAGTGAAGCTTTTAACTTTTCCACAGATATTAGCACAGTATGTACATTTATTTATTGGTAAGCATCAAATAAGGCTGTTCAGATTGAAGACAGAACTTTAATCAAAAGGCTTGAGTTCTCCTCTCACAAACTTATTAAAAATTTGGCTCACCTTATTTCCTTGTACCTTCTTTATATAAAGTGGGAGATAATGTTTTTTCTGCTATACTGAGCCACATTGCTGTGAGGTCTTTTATTACCATTTTTAAAGTACTGTGAAATAATTAAAATTCTTCATACTTTGAACAGTAAAATACAATTAAAGTTTCAGTGTTTTCTTCTTATCTCATTCCACTAAGAAGTACCATGTTTGAAGCTTTAAGGTATAAAAAAAATAATAAGTTGTCACCTGTCCCATAAGTAAAAGGTACACAAATGATATAACACTATTGTTATCAGAAATACCATAATAAGTATGCTTTGCAAAGGGTTATGAAGGTACCTTTCCAAACCTTCAGGGTAGGCCTTTCTCCTGAGCCCGAAATTTTCATAAACAAATGCTCTTCAGCTTGCTGAGGGGTTACAATTCCATCCTAATAATACTGTAAGTTAAAAATCCACTCAATATACCTAACCTACTAACAGAGCTTTGGAATACATTAAACTGTACAGTGTTGCATGCTTCCCCTTAGAAAGAGAGCTAAATTTAGGGTACGAGTTCTGCATAATTTCTATCACTTTCTTACTATTTTACAGTAAAAAAATTGAAAATCTAACCACTGCATTCTCAGAACTAGGCAATTCTGGCGCTGGATCCTATGATCACCTTTGGATAAAAGTTTATTCTATGAATCCAGATTAGTAACCACTCTCTGGAGTAACCTGCTCCCAAAACATTTCCCATGCTGCCTTTCCTCACAGAAGTAGGATCATTTCCTGCTAGCTTTTCTTTAGCCATAAGGACCTTTGTGTGTGTGTGTGTGTGTGTGTGTGTGTGTGTGTGTGTGTGTGTGTGTATTTACCACATTTTCTTTATCTATTCTTCCATTTTTTGGTGTCTAGAAGTTTCTCTTATTTCAAGATGATTACAGTTCTCATCCAATCTCCTGCAAATGACACATATTTTTTAATAAGGTTGAATATTATGCCACTGTGTATATTACATTTTCTTTATCTATTCATCCATTTTTACCATGTATTTAGTACAGGGTCTCACTACACAGCTTAGACTCATAGTGATCCTCATTATTTTCAGGTTCCCAAACACTGGGATTATAGTCATGCACCACCATGCCCAGTCTCAGTTGCCATCTCAGTGCACCCTGGGAGCGAGGCTGGCACAGCATGTAGGGGATTGAACCCTGGTCCCTGCATCTTCCTAAGCAGGTCCTTTAGTCCATTGAGCTATCTCGCCAGCCAGTGCCATCAGGGTCTGGAGAAAATAAACTCCCTTTCCAGTTCTTTGTGTTTTAGGGACATAATTCATTATCATATTCTTCAGTATCTATGCAAGACAGAAGATGTTTTCTATTTTATAAACAAGTAAACTGAGGCATGGAGCATTTCAAGCAATTCTATGAAATGACACAGCTCATGGATTACAGGCAGGATTTGGACCTAGTCCATTTCCCCAATTCCTGTATGTAGTGATGCCTTTTAATGAATTCTTCCCATGTTAATATTACATGAATTTAAAATTTATGTTGATGTATTTCAGACTATAACCCCATGCTGAGGAAGAACACCTCTTTCAGATCAGCTGTTTTCCATTCTAAGCAGTTTTATTTAATAGTGTAAACAGTGGAGAGTCTCATGGTTTTTAAACCAAGGAACAAATGAGATATTTTAGGAATGCAGCACTGGTGAAAAATGGGTTAGAGAAAATGGGACATAAGAATTTAAGTAACTGAAAGAATCACAAATTAGGACAAGAGGTGAAGAGAGGAGGACTAAAGGATTCGAAAATAAAAGCCTCAGGGATCCATGTACAGAGATTTCAAAGCTGATTCAATGAAAAAAATCTAAGGAAAGGAGACAGGATAATATGATGATAGCAATGGCAGTAGTAGCCCTAGTGAGAGCAGCTCTAGACTTTTTAGAACTTGTTGCGTTAAGTATGTCATTGGCATACTTGTGTGGTCCCTCTGCCAGTTTCTGGTGGCCTTAAGTCTGAGTGGTAAGGGACTTGCTTTTAGTGGGAACTGCTCTGTGAGGGATGCTGCTGGCTGAAGAGGAGCAACATGGTGAGAGAAAAGACTGCTGAAGATATGTATGAGTAGCCATGACATGTGCATATCCAATAGCCCACGAAAGTTTCTTGGAAATAGTGAGACTTGAACCCAGTGCCAAGAGACAGTGGACATAGCCACTTGGCTTTGTGAAACAAAATGGCTCATAATATGAAACTAGGTTGAAGGTGTCATATTAATGGTAGCCTGTTTACAAACTGCATAGGATGTATCAAGCTTCTTTTGTCTGCGAAAGTTAGGCTGAAGAGCAGAGGGAAAAAATCTGAAATGAGCACATTTGTTTTGTATAATCTGAAAAGATAATATTAATTTAAATAATATTTAATGACATTTAATCAAATATTGTTTAAATAAATAATTTGAATTATAAATTGATAACTAAATATTACAATTATTTGAACTATTAATTGAAACATGAAATTTAAATTACTTTAAATATTGAATGTTTAATTTAAATATTAAACTATCTGAATTATTTAATAATAAAATTTTAATTTTGTTTTTTAAAATCACTTCTTTATTTGATATAGGGTATATTTTTTTTCAGTGTTTTGCTATATTTTATTTCTTTTTTCTTTCATTTTGGAGGGATCCAGGAGGGATCGGGGAGAGCACAGGAGCTCTTCCACACACTGGCCAGGCCTGAGTTTGGTCTGGATAGGAGGGGTGGAGGGTCTCTCTCCCAAGAGAGCGAGGTGGAAAGGGTCCAGGATATGCAGAAGAAGGTCTCACTTACCTTGTTACATTTTTCTTTTTTTTTTTTTTTACTTCTAATCATTTAATTTTCATTTTCTTAGACTGACATATATACTAGTGTCCCTCATACCTAGGGATTCGAATTAATAATTCAGACAAAAATTTCACTTCTATTTTACCTGTTTTGATTTTAAAATTTTTCTTGACTTTTTTTTATTAATTAGGACAGTTTCAATAATTAATACATTGTACATTGTTATCTCCTTACTGGTTTTTCAGAGTGCAAGAAGCAAACAGGATATCCTGCCAAACACTATTAGTACAAATCCATCTACAATAGTAGTAGGTTATCCACAAAAGTTGTTGACTTGAGCCTTTCACAACTCAGCATATTAATATGCCTTTTACTTTATATACCTCATTTTTATACTTTTCTGGTGGATGGTTAAGACCAACATAAAGTGAGATCTATATAACAAGAAATGTAACTTTTGTATCTGATAAGGTCAGTCACATACCTTCAGGATTTATCCTGTAAACCCATACCACGCTTTGTACGTCCTTTGCCAGTTTCAGCCTTATGGATGAGTCACAGACATTGCTTGACCAGTTTGCATTCTGTGAAAGCCTGAGAGAATGTTTTCTCTCCATGTGACTCTCCCTAGACATACTGTACATCATGATCACTTTCCTCTGTGGCCCCATAATCTCCTTGATCAGAAAATTTGGGACACACCTGAGTTACATGATGTTATAGTACAGGTTCTCCTATGTCCTGAGTCTTCACAGACCTTGAAAGGCTAGGGCCAAAATTTTGCTGACCTTGCAGCCCTTCCTTTTCTTTAATTTTTGATCTGCAAACTTAGGTTTTCAACCCTCCAGAAAAGAAGCTTATTATTACCCTGAAAAATACACATTTCAGTTTACCCTAACTATCTGTCCAGCTCTCAATCATCTTAGGCATAATAAGGAACAGGAATTTTCATCAAATATTGATATGTTAAACTTTTTGTCCCTACAGAATATGAAGAAAATATTTTGAAAAAAATAGGAATAAACATTTCTATATTTTTACACAGAAATTTAGAAGTCTAACCATATACAGTATTGTAGCAGGATAGTCCTGTGACATTTTTTTGTTTGTGTCTTTTTTTTTTTTTCATTTATTACTTTTAACTTAAAGAAAAAAAACTTTTACATGAGGGATAGTATGGTAATAATTGATATGTCATGACAAGAAGTACGTATTTAGAAGATCAGAATGACAGGCATTCCAAGCATTACCCTTCTATTACACATTGCTATTCTATTACACATGTGCAGTTGTTTGGTTCACAGGTATCAGCATGTGTAGTTAGTAAGAGTGAGAATCCTACCAGTTAACTACTAGTTTCAAAAATTTGCTGATGTTTCTCAGGATCATTGCCTTACCCATCTTGTGTGCATAAATGTATGGCTTTGTCCCTGTTATGTTTGCCAACTTTTCTCCTTGCCCTATCCTCATTGTCCAATCCTCAAGTTCTTCCTTTCCTTTTATTTCTGCTATTTGTATTTCCTCTTTTGAGTTCTAATACTAGTGAGACTATATGATTACACATATGGGTCTGGTTTATTTTGCTTATAAGTATATCTTCAAATACCATCCACTTAAATATGAAGGCTTTGTTATTATTCTTTATAGCTGAGTAATACTCCACTGTATAAAAATACCACATCTTTTTCGACCATTCCTCATGTGATGGGCATTTTGGTTTCCAAGATTTGGCTTTCACAAATTGTGCTGCTATAAACATAGGCACACATATACCACTATGATATGACGTTTTCAGTTCCTCTGGGAAAATTCCTAGTAAGTGGATAGCTGGATTGAATGGAATTTCCAGTTCTAGTTTTTTAAGGAGTCTCCACACTGATTTCCATAATGGTTACACTAGTCTACATTCCCACCAGCAGTAGAGAAGGGTCCTCTTTTCTCCAGGTCCTCTCCAGCATTTGTTGTTGGTTGATTTTTTTATGATAGCCATTCTTTCTGGGATGAGACAGTATCTCAGTGTTGTTTTAATTTGCATTTCACTTATGGCTAGTGATGTGGAGCATTTTTCGCTTCTTTACTTTCATCCTCTTAGATGTGTGTGTTCATCTCCCATGCCCATTTCTTGATTCGGTCTTTAAATTTAGGGACCCTAATGTTTCTTAGTTCTTTATAAATTCTAGAAAGCAGACTTCTGTCTGAGTACTTATTAGTTAAGATTTTTTAAAATTTGTAGGTTGTCTTTTCACTTTTTTCCTAATGTCTTTTGACATGCAAAAACTTCTCAACAAGAGCAGGTCCCAGATGTTAATTCTTTCAAGTAATACACATGCAATTTGATTTTTGTTCATAAACTTTTGTGGACCCCTATGTCTTAAAAGTTTCTCCTACTTTCTCTTTCAGGAGATTTAGTGTTTCTGTTTTAATGTTTAGAACTTTAACCCATTTTGACTTTAGCTTAGTGCATGGTGATAGACCTCAGTCAACTTTTAGTTTTGGCATGTAGAGAGCCTATTGTTGCACCACCATTTGATAAAAAGACTATCTTTCTTCAAGTAAGTGTGTTTGCCCCTTTGTGGAAGGTCAGGTGGCAGAGTGTAGTCGTAGAGGCCTTGCCATCTTCTAATCTATTCCATTGATCCTCAGATCAATTTTGTTGCCAATACCATGCTAATTTTATCACAGTTGCTTTGTAGTATAATTTCAAGTTAGGAATTATAATGACTACTACCTTGTCTTTGTTGGCCAGGATTACCTTTTCTATTCTAGATCTTTTCTGGTTCCAAATAAATTTTAGGAATGATTTCTGTAGGTCTGTGAAGTATGTTGTTGGTAGTTTGATAAGGATTGCATTAAATCTGTAGAACAGTTTTTGGCATCTTTACAATGTTGGTTCTTATGCAGGAATAGGGAATGTCTTTCCATTTGCTGAAATCCTCTATGATCTCTTTTTTTCAGAGTACTGTAATTTTCCATGAAAAGAGCTTTGACTTTTTAAGTTAGATGAATTCCAAGGTATTTCAGTTTCCGAGGTGCTATTGTAAAAGGTATTGTTTCTATAGTTTCCGTCTCAGTGTGTTTGTTATCTGTATAGAGGAATGCTATTGACTTTCAAATATTTACTTTGTATCCTGCTATGCTACTGAATTTGTGTATCAATTCTAGTATGGAGGTTTTTTGGGTCTTCCAAGTAAAATATCATGTAATCTGCAAATAGTGATAATTTAACTTCTTCTTTATCTATTCTTATTCCTTTTATTTCTCCCTCTTCTCTAATGGCTATAGCTAATGATTCCAGAACTATATTGAAGTGGAGAGGTGATAGAATACATTCTTATCTTGGACCACATCTGACAGTAAAAGATTTCAGTTTTTCTGTATTTAGAATTATCTTAGCCGTTGAGTTGTCATAGATGACTTTTATCAAATTGGAGACCTTCTATTACAATTTTGTGTAGAACTTTGACATGAATGAGTGTTGGACTTTGTCAAAAGCCTTTTCTGCATCAACTGAGATGATCATGTGGTTTTTAGATTTTGCTCTCTTCATATATCAATAGATTTTCAAATATTGAACCATCCTTCCATCCCTTGGGTGAATCCTACCTGGTCGTGGTGTATGATCTTCTTGATGATTTGCTGTATGCTATTTGCTAGGATTTCATTGAGTATTTTTGCATCTATGTTCATGAGTGAGATCGGCCTGTAGTTCTCTGTTTTATTTGTGTCTTTCCCTGGTTTTGGAATCAGTATAATACTTACCTCCAGAAATGATTTTGGGAGGACTGCTTCCTTTCCAATTTCATTGAAGAGTTTAAGGAGTTTAAGGATTATATCTTCTATAAATTTCTTGTAGAATTCAGCTGTGAATCCATCAGGACCTGGACTTTTCTTTGTCGGTAGGCTTTTTGTTACGTTCCGTATTTCGTTGGCTGTTATCAGCTTATTGAGAGTTGTTATATCTTCTTGGTTCAGTTTCGGTAATTTGTACCTTTCGAGGAATCTGTCCATTTCTTCTGTGTCTTCTATTCTGTGAGTGTAAAGATTCTCAGCATAGCTATTGACAATCTTCTGAATTTGCACTGGGTCTGTGGTAATTATACCCTTTTCATTCCTTATTGTTTGTATTTGAATTTTTTCTTTCCTCTTTTTGGTGACATTAGCTAGAGGCTTATCAATTTGATTTAGTCTTTCAAAGAGCAGCTTTTTGTTTCATTAATTCTTTGAACTGTTTTCTTCATCTCAATTTAATTAATATCTTCTCAAATCTTTATGGTTTTTTCCCATCTTTGAGCTTTGGGTTTGGTTTGCTCTTCCTTTTATAGATGCTGGAAGTGCACTATTAGGGTGTTTATTTGTTCCTGTTCTGTTTTCCTAATGTGTGAGTTCACACCTATGATTTTCCCTCTGAGATCTGCTTTCATCGCGTCCCATAAATTCCAGTAAGTTGTGTTTGAATTTTCATTGAATTGTAGATGTTGTTGAATTTCTTGTTTAATTTTATCTGTAACCCATTGATTACTGAGCAGGGGGTTGTTTAATTTCCATGTATTTATGAGGTTTTTCTGGTTTCTTTTGTCATTTATTTCCAGTTTCATTGCACTGTGGTCAGATAATATGCATGGAATAATTCCTGTTTTCTTGCATATACGTAAGCAAGACCTATGGACTAGTATGTGATCTATTTTAGAAACTGACCCATGTGCAACTGAAAAAAAAAAAATGTATTCAGCTGTGGTTGGGTGGATCACTTTTTATATGTTCACCAAGTCCTTTTGTTCCAGGCTCTGTTACAGTTTTGCTATAGCTAATTTTTTTCTGATTGACCTATGTTTTTGAGTTAAGTGGGTGTTAATGTCTGCTGTTAAGATTGTGGTATTGGATATTAGATTTTTCATGTCCATTAAAAGTTGCCTTATATTGTTCGTTGCTCTTGTGTTTTGTATGTATACATTTATGAATGTTACCTCTTCTTGTTGAATTTTTCCGCTAACCAGTCTATAGTGGCCTTCCTTATTTCTTTTAATCATTCTTGGTTTGAAGTTGAGACTGTCTGAAAAGAGGATTGCTACCCTGCTTTTTCTAAGGTGCTGGGGCATATAGTATTGTTTTCCATCCTTTGATTTTCAGTCTATGAATTTCTTTTTGAGTTGCGCATGTTACTTGTATACAGCACATTGTTGGATTTCATTTCCTAATCCACTGTGCCAGTCTATTTCTCTTAATTGGTGAATTGAGTCCATGTACATTCATGTTTATAATTGAGATGTGTTGACTTATGAGTGACATGTTATTTATCTGCTTGCTTACTCCTTTTTGGCTTGTGTTTAATTTTGTACCCTATTTAGTGGGTTCCTTCTGACTCGTGCATGCAGTTCTGACCATTTTGGTCCCTGTCTAGAACATCTTTCAGTAGTGAGTGTAGAGTTGTCTTTGTCATCATGAAATTCTTTAGTTTTTCTTTGAAGTATTTCATTTCTCCATCAAACGTGAAAGAAAGTTTGGCAGGGTATAGTATCCTGGGTTTCAATTTGTTTTCATAGAGGACTTGAAGTACTCTTCTGCACGCTTTCCTTGCCTTCATGGTTTATGAAGAGAAGTGAGCCATAATTCTGATGGGTTTTCCTTTGAATGTGATCTGCTTCTTTTATCTAGTTTCTTTCAGTATATTATTCTTGTGCTAGATTTCTCAGCTCTTGCCTGTTCTGTGTCTCAGTGTGTTTTTAATTGGGTTGAAGTTATTTGGATTTTCTCGAGCCCCACCATCATATTCAAGATCTGAAACTATCTTCACTTTCATTCGAACAGTTTTGCAGGCTTGTGATTGAGATTTTAAGTTCCTCTATATCTCTTTGAGTCTTCTTCATGTGATCTCTTTCTTTCCTATGTTGCTCATTCAAGGAATCCTTCATTTTTCTAATCTCTTATTTTTTTTCCATTTATTTTTATTTTATTGAAATACAAATGTCAATCAGACAGTTTCAAAACACCATAACCATACAGAGTCGATGAAATAATACATTGCAAACTGTTTTCATAACGTTTTGGTATTGTACAAGGTGCATACATGATATTATATTTACAGGTATTTATGTAGCTGAATTATATCAAAGATTCAATAAT
>PVKA01013069.1:0-55989 GCA_004027165.1 Ctenomys sociabilis
GGAATACTATGAATAACCACTAAGAAGATAACAATATGCAATGTATTAATTATTGAAACTGTCCTATTAATGAGTTTTGAAACTGTCTCATTGCTATTTGTTTCTCAATAAAACTAAAAAAAAAAAAAAAATCTGAGATAAAGAACTAAGATATAACAGGGCCCTCAAATTTAAAGACCCAGTTCAGAAATGGGCATCTGAGATAAATACACACTTCTCAGAGGACGAAATTAAAGAAGTGAATAAATATATGAAAAAATGCTCCACATCGCTAGTCATCTGTGAAATGCAAATAAAAACAACACTGATATACCATCTCACTCCAGAAAGAATGGCTATCATAAGGAAATCAACCAACAACAAATGTTGGAGAGGTTGTGGGGAAAAGGGAACACTTCTCCACTGCTGGTGGGAATGTAGACTGGTACAACCATTGTGTAGGTCAGTGTGGAGATTCCTCAAAAGAGTAGGACTAGAAATCCCATTCAAGCTGGCTATCCCCCTACTGGAAATTTTCCCAAAGGAACTGAAAACATTATATCATAGTGATATTTGTGTACCTATGTTTCTAGCAGCACAATGTGTGATAGCAAAATCTTGGAAACAACCAAGATGTCCATCACATGAGGAATGGTTGAAAAAGATGTGGTATTTCTATATAATGGAGTATTACTCTGCTAAGAATGGTAAGTTTGAAGCATTTATACTGAAGCAGATGCCACTTGAACATACACACATAAGTGAAATAAACCAGACACATAAGTGTAAATATGTATACTAGTATAAGAAGCAAAAAAGCAGAAATACAAATGGAAACGTACAACAACAACTAAAATCAATTGAGTCCGATAAGGCAAAGTGAATGGCGTATGCTGCAGGATACTAATCGGCTTTTCTTCTGGATGGTTAACAACTAAGTTCACAGATCAAAGTTGGAGAAATAGAAGAGCCACAAGGCCAGTCAACATTTTGGCCCTAGCCTTTCAAGGTCAGCGAAGACTCAGGACATAGGAGAACCTGTACTGCAACATCATGAAACTCAGTTGAGCTCCAAATTTTCTGAACAAGGAGATTATGGAGCCACAGAGTAAAGAGATTGAAGTTCTATAGTGTGCCTGGGGAGAGTCACATGGAGAGAAAACTTTCTCTCAGGCTCTCACAGAGAAAACTGGTCAAGCATTGGCCATGACTCATCCACATGGATGACACAGACAAAGGATCTACAGAATAAGGTATAGGACTACAAGATAAACCTTGAGGGGACTTCACTGACCTCATAAGAAACATAAAGCACATGTGTTGGTATATAAGTCTTGCTCTATCTAAGTCATAACCATCCAGCAGAAAAGTATAAAAATGAAGTATACATCACAGGGCCATAATAATAAGTTCAGCTGTAAGTGGCTATGGTCGACAACTTCTTCGGATAACTCACTATTGTTGTGGAATGCTGGACTGTGTAGGACTGTGTTGTCGAGTTCAAGCACCTAAGTTAGTTGAATGACAATGGAGTGCCCATCTCTGACAGGTGTAGACAAAGGAAGGGGTATAGAAAGGAAGAATCATGATGTGTGTGTATAGACAGTATAGTTGGGATAGATAATGCTGTGCTTCTACATAATTCTATGAGAAGCAAGATTTGCCCTAAGGTGGTTGGACAGGATATTATGTCAGCTTCTAGTACTATGGACAACCACTAGGAAAATAACAAGGTAGAAAGTATTAATTACTGAATCTTTGATGTAATTCAGGTATAAAAAATAAGATACGCAAACAGCTACACTCTATTTACTGATAAGAGACACGGTATAATAATGTCTATAAGTTATCATGTATGTACCTTCTATGATACCAAAACATTATGAAAACAGTTTACAATGTATTAATTTATCAAATCCATCTTGTCAAAATATCTTAAAACTGTCTCTTTGATATTTGTACTTCAATAAAACAAAAATAAAAAAATATAAAAAATAAATAAAATATATCTGAGAAAGCAAAAAAAAAGGAATATATCTATAAAATTATTCTAGACATCAACTACACAGCTGTTTTCACAGAAGAGTAGAATTTTCAGTATAGAACACCAATGTTATCTATAACATATTCATTCACAATGATAAGAAATTTTTCAAAACTTAGATCTCTTAATCCTTTTTTATATATGGAAGTATCAAACCTGTCTAAAAAATTCACTACAATCTCTTGATATCATATAAAAAATTATCAAAATAAGAAACTTCATGCTAGCCATGGTGGTGTACACCAGTAATCCCAGCACTGGGGTGGGAGAGAGGGAGGACCGACAACTTTCACCTAAGCTATAGCTCAGTGGAACAGTGCCTGCTTGGCAAGTGCAAGGTCATGAGTTCAATTCCCAGTACAAAAAAAAAAAAAAAAACAAAATCAAAATACAGAATTTCATATTAGTTAAGAATCACTGATCAATAAAGAGTAAGTAGCAAAATTCCCCCCTAAGAGTATAAGCAGTTTGTTCAGAAGACAAGATTTGGGTTAAATATTGGGAAAAAAATATTTGCAGTTAAAAAAAAAAAAAACCTAAACTACATAGAGAAACTGTAAAAAAACAAAGAAGAGCAAAAAATCCTACAGGGTTATTTTGAGTAAATGAATGAGTATCTGTAAGACTTACGCATATTCCCAACATAGAGTAAGGGCTTTACAAAGAGCTATGACTTCACCATCTAAACTTGAGTTAGTCTGCTCAGACTGCTTCTCTATTACACCTATTCCTATGCTTCACTCACAAATTATCCAGATCAACCCATGTGAAGTTAACTCTCGATGAATTTTAAAATTTTTCATTGCTGGTGAAACAGTGGTATAACTGACATAGCTATTAAAAACCACTGATCCATTAGCACCAATATTTGCTGTACCTTCAGTCTCATCCACCCACCCCCAAGCATATCAACTCTAGTCACCATCATCTTTTCCTCACCTCTCAAAGGACAAGGGTGTTCTCACATTTAAGATCAGCCCTTTCAACCACCTTCCATCATTTCCTCCAGCAATCCTTAAGGTTAAAATCCAACAAGTCAGGGCTAGGTGGTGGTGCATGCCTATAATCCCATCATTTAGGAGGCTGAGGCAGGAGGATTGCTGCTAGTCTGAGGCCAGCCAGAGCTACAAAGTGAGTTCAAGGCCAGCCTAAACTGCATTATGAAACCATGTCTCAAACACACACACACACACACACACACACACACACACACAATCCATAAGTCATATTCTACTCTGTTTTCCACAATCAAAGCCAAGTTATTTCTACAACTTTATCTCCTTAGTATATCTTTGAATTGTTTATTCATCCAGTTTTACTTGTTAATTAAGGCTCTCATCACCTCTTGACCAAACTCCTCAAAGACAAATTAGAGACTAAGGAGAATAAGGAAAGTACAAACATTAGAAGGTTAGGAAGATGTGATATTGCGGTTGTTCTTCAGCCTCAAGCTTCATATTCCTCAAATCCACCCTCCAAGATAAGCCAAAATGATTTTATTGAAATGTAAGTCTGACTATGGTAGGATCCCGTCCTTAAATTCACTATATTACCTTCTTCCTGTGCATTCTTATTTGTCCAGATTTAGAGAGCTCTTCTTCCTACCAAACATGGATATACTTTAGGAGGCAGTATAACCTCTTAGACCAGGAGGCAAGGGCAGGAAAATCACAAGTTTAAGCTCAGCCTTGGCAATTCAGTGACATAATGAGACTTACACAAACAATCAAATGAAAGTGCTAGAGATGTGACTCAATGCAAAGACCCTGGTTCGATTCTGGCACCACACAACAAACAAATACTCCTCTTATAATGCTGTGCAAAACAAAAACCTTTTTATAAAACACGCTTAAGATTTTTCTGCATAAAGAAGCCTCAAAACTCAGTCTCAAAATTTCAAATTTTTAAAGGTGCCTATAAAGTCAAAGCTCATTATCAAGGCTAATAATATTTTACACAGTCTGTCCCAATCTACATCTTTATCAACTGCTCCTCTACATGGGCAGAAAATGAGGTGATGAAATGGACACTTTTATTTTTGTATGTCTAGTGTCCCTTTTTCCTTCTTTTTGGTAACAACATCCTGACCTCTGTTAGTGAATACCCCTGTATCCCTGAAAGCAATTCTGGTGGGAACACCAAGGTATCCCACTCTGAAATGGGTAAAGTTGACACCTAAACTCAAACTAAGTTGACACCTAAACTCAAACTAATCTCATCAGGCTAAGTTCCCAAGCTGAACTTGGAGTGGAATGATATAAAGCTGGAAAATGGTTAGAGCTGGCTGACTCTGACTGTGGGACACTAAAGACACTGTTCCTTACTACTACCTAGACCTTCATCCCTGAAAAGAGCCCTACTGCTTCTCAGGGCTTCCTGAGGCCTACATTCCATTTTTCACTTAAGTTCTGTTGGCTGACTTTGTTTAAAACACAATTCCCACTTAAGCTGACAATTCTGGCCATTTGTTCCCCTTACTACTAGACAAACTTCTATTGAACTGTTAGCTCAATTTGTTAACCTGTCTAGTTATTCAAACAGGAATCAAGGTGCTGCTATGAAGGTATGAAGCTATCATGTAAATGGAATGCACATCAGCAATCAGTCCACCTTAAGAAAATGTGTTGGGGGAGTATGCACATGCCTGAAATCTCAGTACTAGAAGGCTGAGGCAGGAGGACCTCATTGAGTTTGAGGCCAGCCTGGGCTACATAGTGAGTTCAAGGCCAATTTTAACTGCATAGTAAGATTTTGCTTTAAAAGAAACAAAAAAAACAAAACAAAAACACCAGTGATTATCCTCAGTAGGGTGGGCAGGCTCCAACCAACCTGTTGAAAGATTGTACAAGCAAAATGAGTTCCCCTAAAGACTGTAAGGCTGCAATACCAACTCCATTGCTAGAGTTTGTAGCCAGCTGACTTGCCCTACAGATTGTGGGCTTGAAAGCTCTTACAATCATGAAGGAAAACCCTTGAAAAATATCTGGAGAGAGAGAGAGAGAGAGAGAGAGAGAGAGAGAGAGAGTGTGTGTGTGTGTGTGTGTGTGTGCGCGCGTGCGCGCACACGCATATCAGTTCTGCTGATTCTACAGGTAAGTTTCTTTGGTTCCTCTTCTAATACAAATACCTACTATATGCTTGTATTAAGGGCAACACCAGTGAACTAGACACCTTAGTGGTGTTTTTGTTGTTTGCAATCCAAGAACCTAAACATTCTTTTCCTAGATTCCACCAAGTATGGAAAATTAAGGAAAGAAGGCATGCTGGGGGTAAGGTAGCCAAAACAGCTGTCAGAATGTGCAGGTTTCTTTAAGGGACAGTAAATCCAGACTACTGCTTGTTTTTCTGTGGTCTGTGCATTAGAATGATTCTCATGCTCTTAATGATTTTCTTTTTAAAAAATAAAATAAAATTTTAAACAATAAAAAGGGGTTTGATCCCAGCACCACAGATCATGCCAGCCCTGCCCCCAAGCACACTGAGCTGACCAATAAGATCAGGCATGGTGGCACAAGCATATAATTCCAGCACAAGGGAAGCTGAAATGGGAGGATCATTACAAGTCTGGGCTGCATAGTGAGATCCTGTACCAAATACATTAAAAAATATATATATAATAAAAAATCAATATGCTGCACCATGTGAAAAATAAATGAAATTCAAACTTGTTTCAATGAATAAACTGAATAGTCACTCATTTGCTTAAATATGGCTTATGCTGCTTTCACTAGGTAAGAGCAGAGCTGAACACAGCTGCATCTATCCTGTGATATCTGGAGGAGAATGGTTGTAGGACCGACCTCCTATAGATAAAAGAATCCACAGATGCTCAGGCCCTTATATAAATTGGTACAGTAGCTACATAAAATCTATAAAACACATGCTTAACTAATCTCTAGATTACTTTTAATACCTGTATAATACAAATACTATGAAATAGTTGTTACACACTATTGTTTAGGAAATCCACAAAAAAACAAAAGTCTACATATATCCAGTGCCAAGGCTCCCCTCCCAACCCTCCACGGTACTGGGAATTGAATTTGGGACCTTGTGCTTGTCAGGTAGGCACTTATGCCTCTGAATTATATACCCAGTCCACCGTAATGCAATTTTTTAACCTGAATTTTTTTTTTTTATCTATAGTTAGTTCAATCTATTATGGATTCTGTAGGTGTGGTATGCCAGTTGTATTTGAAACAGAAACACAAACCTAAAATATGGTCCTATAAACCTAAAATACATATTATCTACCCACTTAAAAGAAAAGGTTTCCCTATCCTATTTTGAGGGGAAACATTAATTTAATGCCAGGAAGAATGACCAACAAAAAGATCAACTGTTAGAAAAGAGAAACAAAAGGAAAAAAATTAGTTTTAACTATCATTTATAATCTTTACAACCTTCCTATGAGATGGACATCATTTTAAATAAGATCAAAAAGCTAAAACTAACTTGTCCAAATTTAACAAACATAAATTAAGAACTAGGATCATACCCTAGACAGCTTGGGTCTAGCTTCTGTGTGGTTAACCACAACATCATAAACTCCCATTATCAGTCACCTTCTTGTCTTACTGATCTACACTGCCCAAATGATGTTGGTTTTCCTTAGAACTAAAGTCTAGTTATGCATTGCTTAAAGATGTAAATCTGTTGTGAGAAATTTGTTAGTCGGTGATTCTGTTGTCATACAATCATAACATGTACATATACAAACCCAGATAGTATAGACACTCTTAATAGGCTCATGGTATGTATATATATATATATATATATATATATATATATATATATATATATATATATATATATATGGCAAATTGATTTTACATAGGCCAGGACTTATAAAGAATGAGACTAAACCAAGCACAAGCAAAAATGATCCAACCAAGAGCAATGCTCAAGATGAGAGATATGAGGGGTCTGCTGATTTTACAATAAATACTTTTTAAGTTGAAAGAGCAAGAGTAGCAATATGAAAAAACATGATAAACTTATCTTTGAATAATGGAATTTTTATTTGCTATCATAAAAGTATAAAACATTTCTAGTTTTCATGTCTTTTTTTTTATATATCTGAAAACACACACAAAAAAGCCCTACAGATATGAAAGCAAAATTATATATATTTAAGGAAATGGATATAAGGATATTAGCAAACTATTATTTGTTGTTTATATTTTTTCATTTGTATTTTTGTATTAACTGAATTGATGCCGTTTATAATTTATCATTTAATAAAATGAATTTTTAAAAAAAACTGACTCAAAGGATTTCCATATATGGCTTTAATAACATGTTGAATCAAAATAATTTTACAAAGGACTATTAAAACTTTTTTTTTTTGATAATTTCCTAAATAGAAGTTAACTTTTGGTCTGGGAATAAAACATCAAACTAAGGTCTCCCAACTTTTCTGTGCAGTGAAAATGTATATCCCACCAAAGTCATCAATGAAGACCTGCCACCAAATAGCTATTCTAATTAAAGTCCTGCTGGGCATGGTGGCGCATGCCTGTAATCCCAGCACTTGGGAGGCTGAGGCAGGAGGATTGTTGTGAGTTCGAGACCAGCCTGAGCTACAAAGTGAGTTTAAGGCCAGCCTGAACTGCATCGTGAGACCTTGTCTCAAAAAGCCAAATAAATAAAATAAAATAAAGTCCTACTGATACTCACTTATTGCAATACTTAGTGAGGGAAAAATACTCTAAATGATTAAGAATAATAAAATGGAAACACTAGAAATTTTACAAAGCATAAACGTCTATCATATATTTTAATTTTTATAATCATTTATCATAACTTTACATACATTTTTAAAAACTCAAAATTGAATATCACCCTTATATAGACTATTCATTTCAATTAAAGTTTTCATACAGCTTTAGTCTTCAGAAAACAAAGTGGGCACTGAGGTAGAGAAGATTGTACCTAAGCTACCATACAGGTTTGGCCAAAGCCCTAAAATCATAATAAATCAATTCTCAACCATGAGTTATTGTTTTTATCTGTGATTCTAAAATAAAGGGCCTAGCTTTATGTATAGGACATATTTTCAAGGCTGTAAGTTAAATTAGGAACTAAAGAATAAAATCTCCAACTTGGTTAAACAATAGATCTCAAAAGATAAATCACAATTGAGATGTTAATTTACCATAAATACGCCATGAAAAATAAACTACTACTATGTGGAAAAACAGTTGGTTTTTGGCTCCTGACACAAACTTGTATAAATCTCTGTAATGAGCCTAGCCATGTTAACAAATCAACTCTAAGAAACTAGAATTTTAAAACAATTCCACCTGAATTACCTGGGTATTGAGTACCATTTATCATGTGGCATTCAATATACATATTGAATATGATTAGTATATGATTAGTTTTCTGCTAGTGGTGAACATTCCAGAACACTAAGAGCTTTTGAAAATCTTGCCCCGTATCCTCTAAAACAATAACTCATAGATAATATAATTAGTATCAAAATCAACATTTAAAAATTGTAATGTTATACATGATTTAAGTTTAAAAGAAAAATAATCTCTCCAAGAACTTAGCACTTTTCTAAAAACAAGACATTTTTTATTTTAAAAATAAAAACAGCATTATTCTGCAATCTTTACTAGTTTCTTATAAAGAAACCTGTCTGAATCCACCAAAAACACTAATTAGATTAAGTTTATAAAAAGGAAACACTAATTCACCAATGTTACCTCTATTTTGCTATATTTTGAGCTTCCTTAGAATACAAGGTTCAGAAAAATGTATGAAAAACAAATAACTACAAAAATAAGCAAAAATAGTACAGTATCTAAAAGAAGTACATGATTCAAAATGTAAAAAATAAAAAGAATGTATATCTCCTTTAAAAGAACAAAATTTTCACAGCAGAGCATGTCAGTTCAAAACACTTCAATCAATAAACCCAAGAATAAGAGGCATAGTAGGCAGAAAGGTACTTTCATGTATTCCCAAAAAGCTCATGGCTTAACAGCTTGTTAGTTCACTGTGCTTACAAGGGCTTTTAGAATTCTGAATCGCTGCCAGCTACTAAAAGTTCTTCAATATTTGCATTATTATAATCTGGTTAATATATATATATTTCTTTTAAAAAATAATAAATAAAAAATCCAGAATTATACAGTAACTTATAAAAAACATATAGGCACACCTGCATACTTACAGAACATTTTCTATTTCCACATTTAAACGTACACTATAAAGCTATCACAATTAAAAGCTGGTACCAATACCAAAGCAGTGAAATAACAGAAAACATAAAACAGACCTGGGCCTAGGATCAATGTAATCATTATGTACTGCAAGCATATTTTTAAAAAATCTGAGCATATAAAGTACTTCCAATTCTTAAATGAACTAGCAATACCATCACAAATGGAAATGTATGATACAGAAACAAGCAAGGATTTTTCCAAAGCAAAACAAAATCAGGAACAAGTTATCTTTTAATAGAAAAATGGATGGGTTAGGTGTGGTGGTGCACAATTGCTTTTTTTTTTTTTTTTTTGGTAGAAGCGGGAATTGAACTCAGGCCCTTGCGCTTGCCAGGGAAGCGCTTATCCCACCGAGCCATCTCCCTGGTGCACAATTGTAACCCAACATTCCAGCACTCAGGAGGCTGGGGCAGGTGGATCACTGAGAGTTTGAGGCCAGCCTGAATTGTATAATGAAATCCCATCTCAGAAAGCAAAAAAAAAAAAAAAAAGACAAATTACACTACACAGAAGAATATTGCTTAAAAGAATAAAAGTAGAAGAAGCAGACATGGCAGTACACTCCTGAAAACTAGCATTCCGGAAGCTGAGGCAGGAGAATAAGTTTCAGTCCAGTCTTTATGACTTAAAGAGACACTGTTTTAAAAGTGAAAAATAAAAGGGCAGGAATGTAGCTCAGTGTACAGGTCTTGGGCTCAATTCTCAGTACAACAATAAAGAATCAGGTACAATTATATATAGTAATATGAAAAGCAAAATATCTTAGGTAAAAAAATTTCTTCCCGTTTCAAAGATAGATAGCACTATGAAATTATATTAAAATACACACAGAATGCCGGGCGTGGTGGCGCATGCTTGTAATCCCAGCACTCGGGAGGCTGAGGCAGGAGGATTGTTGTGAGTTCGAGACCAGCCTGAGCTACAAAGTGAGCTTAAGGCCAGCCTGAACTGCATAGTGAGACCCTGTCTCAAAAAGACAAAAAAAAAAATAAATAAATAAATAAATAAATAAATAAAATACACACAGAAAAAGGCTGGACAAGTATTTAAACAGTGGCTGCCACTGGGGAAAAGAATTTTCACTAAGTTACACATATAAAAATATTAAAATATACAGAATGAAATATTTTTACTTTTTGGAATTTATCTTAAGAAAGTAATTTAGTACGTATGGAAGGAGTCAACTGCAATGATATTCATAGAAAAGCTTTTACAGTAAAAAATGAGAATTACAAGAACAGTGTAAATAAATGATGGGTAGATTCATGTAGCCAAACATTATACATCCATTTTTTTAATCCATAAGATACTCCATTAAAACATTCGCTGTCATGAAAAACACAACATATTAAGAGAAAAGAACATAAGATATAATGCATCTAACTTCATTTTGTTAAAGAAAAAAAATGTATGCATTTCTCACAATACCTCTGAGAAAGCGCTACACCAAAATGTTAACAGACTGGGAGGTAAAATTAAAGGAAATTTTCTTTTATCTTAATGAATTCTCATTGCATTCCTCAGCAAGGGAAAAACTGCCTTCAAAGGAATGAAAATTGGACCCTGAGGGGCAAAAAATAAATCTTACTTTTTTAATGTAGTATGCAGAGATATATATGTAATACATATACAAATGTGCAAATAGGTCTGTATCATTAAAATTTCATTGAGGGACAACTACAGCAAAAACATCCTCTGTATATAAGCAGCACCTACATGATGAATTTTTAAGCCACAGAGTGGCCTTTATTAAATGAGGTACACTTGTACTGTAATACTACACACAGAAATATGAAATTAGTTAGACAAATACATTTTAATCTGGTTTAAGAACGTTTTAAAATTATGTACAAAATAAGTCTGGCCAGCTCAGTGGACTAAAGGACCTGCTTAGGCAGAACGCAGGGCCCTTGGGGCGCACTGAGATGGCCATTGAGACTGGGCGTGGTGGTGAAAGCCTATAATCCCAGCACTTAAAATGTACAGAATGAAATCTGTACATTTCATTCTGTACATTTTAAGAGGCTGGATCACTACAAGTCTGATCTACATAGTGAGATCTTGTAGACCTGTACAAAATACATTTAAAAAAATAATTAAAAAAATAAAACTATGTACAAAATGATAGAAATAATCTAAATCTGAAAGGTCTAGAAATTTCCACTAAGCCACACTCTTTCATGAACTTGAAGACAAAAAATGTTTTTTTCACAAACTACTAAATATATCCTGTCCTTCAGGGCAAAAGGCATTATGGTGAATACAAAAGAAATAGGTAGCATTAATAACTGGTCACTAAAATAAAATTACCTTATAGCTATATATAGTATGACAGAAAAGCAAGTTTACCTAAATCTGCAAATTCCAAATTTAATCATTGACTTTTTTTGGGCATCATAATTCATAAACAGTGCACTTTGAATCCTCTGATGAAAATGAAACAAGTAGAAAACAGAAGTCACTGTTGGGTAATAAAAACTAGAATACTGCTAGAATACTGTCAGTGATACTCAATTTTCCAGTTAATAGATTTGTTTGACACGTCAACCTTAAAAATGTACACAATTCAAAAATTTTCTTTTCTGGCAGAACTGGGGGTTGAACAAAATTTTCCTGTATTATTTATTCCTACATTAAATACTTTTACGTATGAAGGTATAAAAAGCCAAAGATTTATTGTATAACTAAATAATGAAACTACCTAGGTATACAGCTAACTGCCTGCTTTAACTAAAGGGAATTTACAAAGCTAACCAAAATAGGGTGCACAAAGCATACAATACTATTTCAGTCTTGAGACATCTCCCATCTCAATGTCTGACAGGTGTCAGTGACACCCTTCTGGCAACAGTAACAGCAGTAATAAAATCTGTTTTGTTTTGTTTTTTTGTATGCCAGGCATACTTATTTAATACTCCAACATGTTCCAACATGTTTATGAAATAGATACTGTTCTTTTTTTCTTACAAATGAGAAAACTGAAAAATAAGGAAGTTAAGGAATAGGTGATAGGTACTACGTGCAAACTCTGCCATATACTTTGTCTCCTGACCACAAATAACACTATCAAATGACCAAATATTCAAAGTGAGATTTAACATACTTTATATATAAACAGGTTAAATTCTGTAATTAAAGTTATCCAAAAAACGAAACTAAATAAATATAACTGAAGCAAACTTCAGTTAAAATAAAATGATTTCCCAGGTATATCAATAACTCAGAATTTCCCCATTTCTTTCATGATCATATACATGTACAAGGTAGCAACTTAATTTTGCTTGTGTTTTAAAGTACAAATTCTTTTTTGGGGGTGGGGGAGACAGGGTCTCAACTAGGTAGTTCAGGCTGGCCTGGACTCAACTTGAAGTCTCAGCTATACTCCTGCCTCAGCTTCCTGGAGCCACCACACCCAGCTTAAAGTACCAACTGATTTCTGTCTTTTTGAGACAGGGTTTTTCACTATGCAATTCAGACTGGCCTTCAACTCACCATGATCCTTCTGCCTGTGATCCTCCTGCCTCAGCCTCTCGAAGGAACACTGGGATTACAGGAATAATCCTGTAATGGAACTACTCGGCCACCACACCCTGCTAAAGTACAAATTCTTACCATATACTTCTATGTACTAATTCATGTACAAAGCTTTTACCTCATTTTACCTACTAAGAATCTTCTTTAAAGTTTTATAAAATTTAATCTCAGACTTTATAATGAATTAATTTTAGAACTTATTTCTGTTAAAATATATGAACAATGTATAAAGTGCATAAAGTAAAATGGTTAAAGGGAAATAAAAAGATGCCAGTAATTCCACTATTGCAGATAATAATTTAGGTCCTTTAGGTGTTGCTTTAGACTGTATCCTACTTATATAATACTAAAAAGGTATTCGTAAAATATAGTAATGAAAACTATACAAACACTCAGTCTTTTTTCCCTTAATAAAAAAAGTAACTTTAAGATTGATTTTCTGGGCTGTGGAAATAACTTGGCAGTCATGCATCTGCCTGGCAAGCATAAGGACCCAGGTTCAATGCCCACTACTGCACCAGAACCCAAGGCACACTGTGCTGACCACTGAAATCAGGCATGGTTGTGCATGCCTATAATCCCAGCACTAGGGAGGCTGAGACAGTAGGACTGCTATGAGTCCAAGCTGCATAGTGAGACCCTGTACATACATGTATCTATAGACAGACAGACAGACAGACAGACAGACAGACAGACAGACAGACACACAGATAGTCTATCTATGAAACATTAAACATTTTGGTTTACAGAGTTTTAAAAAGTTTTTCTGACTTAGTTTTTCTAACCACCATACATGGTTAAGACAATTACAGTATTACATTGTGAAAATTAAACACATGGTCAGAGGGGATGTTGGTTCTTTATAAAAAGAGCACTTTCTTTTACAAGCATTTTAATGTTCAAAAAGTCACTAATTTTTTCTAATTAATTATCTTTGTTGCACTACTTAAGGATTTCACATGTACATATGCATGTCAACATACAAGGGATATTAAACACATGGTATTATAGCTGGAAAAAATCAAACTGACAATTCACTATCAGCTCAACTCAGAACACTTGAACCTAAACAGAGCTGGCTAAGCATACCACAAAGCAATGATTCTTTATATCCATTCTCTAAAGCCCAGTACTGCTTACACACACACACACACACACACACACACACACACACACACACACAAGCAGATGGCACAGAGTGGTGACATGATCTCAAGCTTATTCTATTCTTAACAGTAGCCCAATTGAAAGCATAATGGGAACAGACTGACATCATCTAAAACCTTCCTTACACAAGGTTTCAACTGCAGACTTAGACATATTCCTGAATTATACAGCCGTATGCCAATGTAACATTATAATTTTAACATTAGAATGAAGTATTAGTCAGAAGCTACTAAGCATTTATTTAAAATTCAAAAGGGAGGGCTTATAACTAGCCTTTGTCCTAAGTACAAAATTCAGTATTTGCAAGCATAAGATTTTTTTTTTTAAAGATAGGACTATTTGACCAATTTTGAATTACTGAAGTCCTAGACTTCATTTGAATGTAAAAGAAACACCACTGAAGTATCCTAGCATCTGAAAATCTGAACAAAAATAAATACATAGATAAATAAAGGAAGATCTGATAATTGATTGTAAGACTCACATTCCCAAATCATTTGCCCATGGCTTTTCTTAAGTTAGTATTTTTAAATAATTACATTTATGTAACTCTTCCACATCAGCTTTTAGAGATACATATCTATAGGGCAAACTGATACTTGCACATTACATGCAAAACAACTTTTGAAGCATGAAAACTTCATGCTGTAGTTATGTATGTCTTCATTAAGCTGACTATGATCAAAATGAAAAAGAAGACACAACTGCACAGCAGTCTAAGAGCTGCCACACAGAAAGCTAACAAAACACTACCCTAAGAATCAAAATATGCTGTTTGCTTTTATAGATCTTTCAAACTTTAACTTTAGTCTCAGACAACTCAAAGTAAAATTTAAAGTGTTTCTTCTTCATAGAAGCAACCCTTCATTGTATGTAGACTTACTGTACTCTGAACTCCAACCAACAAGACAAATTGCATATTTCATATGTAGTGATCACTGTACCACTGCATTTGGTGACAGACACATCATACACATCCTCTTTGACATTGCAGAAGGCTGCAATATCACATTCAAAATACTCTACAGCCACCCTAAACATTAATTTATCTTCTCATTGTCTTCATTTCATCAATTTCATTTCTCCTTTTCGTAAATTTCTAATCCAGTCCAGGAAACACTAAATGCAGCAACTTTCATGTGCCATACAGAACCAACTCCTCCCTTTCAATTTAATAGGAATCATTCCTATAAGATACTTAAAATAACTACAAACTCAAATTTAATTAGATATTAATTAATTTGAGGATTAGAAATCTTACAGTCATGGAGTTTAGAGATATCAAATACATTTTGTTTTGTGGTATTAGGGATTGAAAGAGTGGTATTCTACACTGATTTAGTTCCTCAGGCTTTCCTTTCCCTTTTTTTTTCCAGATATAGAATCTCTTTAACAGCAAAAAAATAAAATAAATAAACAAGGGGGCCAGGGAGATAGCCTGGCAAGCACAAAGTCCTGAGTTCAATCCCTGGTACCAACAAAAAATAAAAAACAGAATCTCATTAAATTGAGTCTAGACAGGTACCAGCAACACAGGTCCACAGTCCTAGCTACTTGGCAGGCTGAGACAAGATCACTTAAGCACAGGAATTCAAGGCCATCCTGGGAAACACAGGAAGACCTCATCTCTTAAAAATACTGTTCAAGGGCCGGCCAAATAGCTCAGTGGATTAAAGTGCCTGCAAACTGGCCTAGGGGCCAGGGGTTTGATCCCTAAGCCTGCTATGCTTAAGCCCCAAGGGCCCCACCTCTGGGGTGTACTGAGATGGCTATTGAGACTGGGCTGGGTATGGTGGCAAGCACCTATAATCCCAGCTCTTGGGAGACTGGATCTAGCAGTGAGACCCTGAACATCCTGTAGACCCTGCCCTAAAAATACAAAAAATAAAACAATAAAAAATATTTTTTCAAAAATTAAATGAACCATCTTATTTTATAATAGTACACCATGAACTGTCAACTACTTAATCTAATAATTTGCTTTCCCTGTCAAGATGTGAACAAGCTGCTAAGAATCTAAGACATAAGACAGGTCATCACAATGACAGAACCAAAATGTTCCAAACCAGGGAATATTCTCACAGTTACAAGTTAGGGATGGGGGGCACTCTACAAGAATGACTAGTTCTAATATATGATAGCAAAGGAATATCCTCAAAACTCTTCAAAATGAACAACCACAATATTACAGCTTATAATGTTAAATCACTGCTTTCACTGAGATCTTTTTTATTTTTTAAATGTATTTGGTATAGTGCCTCACTTCACAGCTCAGATTCATAGTGATCTTCCTGTTTAAGCCTCCCTAGTGGTGGGATTATAGGTGTGCACTACCACATCTGGACTCAGTGGCCAGCTCAGTACTCCAGGGGCAGGGCTGGTGCAGCATGTGGCTACCGCCTGGTCCCTGCGCTTGCCAGGCAGGCACTTAGTCAGCTGAGCTATCTCTCTGAGATCCTTTTTTTTTTTGTGGAACCAGGGATTGAACTCAGGCCCTTGCGCTTGCCAGGCAAGTGCTTATTCCACTAAGCCATCTCCCTGGCCCCCTGAGATCCTCTTTTATTCATTTATTTATTTGTATTTTTAAGGAAGGGTCTACAGAGTGTTCAGGGTCTCACTACCAGATCAGACTCAAAGTGATCCACCTGTTTACAGCCTCCCAAGAGCTGAGATTACAGGCACGTGCCACTATGCCAAGTCTCGATTGCTGTCTCAGCACACCCCAGAGGCGGGCTGGCACAGCAAGCCTGGGGATCAAACCCTGGCCCCTGTGAGATCTTTTTTTAAAGTGAAACAGTCAACTCACCAGATCTGAGCTTTTGCAGTGTCACATAACAAAACAGTATTTTTGGAAAGCAGCGCACATATACACAATCCCTAATCCTATGTGCTATATTTGCTTATGAATAAAAAATATTTTCAAGGACACTTCTAAAGAGAATAAATTTTAATCAATCATGAAGGACTTCATTTCTAAATTTAGACAATATTTTTTTCAAATAAGAAAAATACAAATACCGATTTTTATTGTACTTTTTAAAAACACAAATTGTTTCTTTTGTCAACAGGAAGAGAGTGAGCAGATAATTCACAGCTCGTGTGAGCTTACTTACTAGTCAAAAAGAAAATACTGGTATCAATCTTCAGGCCATTTGCTTATGTATTATCAGTCAAGTGGAAAGAATGAGTAAAGTTAGAATCAGGTTATTGGAATGTTTAAAAATGGCACCTACAAACTCCTTTTTAAGTCAGGAAAATTAAGGAAGGAGAATGAGAGCAGAAATACTAAGATAGTATTTTGTCTAGAGATCACACTCTTTTTTTTTATTGTTCTGTAATTCACTGCCTTTGAAATTCTAAACTGCGAAGTCTGTATTTCACTTGTCATCTTGCCTGATGTTCTTAAAGTCAAGCAGCACCTGCGAATGCTACAAACACCACATGCAAAAGAATTCTACCTTAGAGTAGAATTTTAAAATAATATCTCCAGAAATACAGTCTAAATGTAAAGATTTATTGCCAAATAATTCAAAATCCCAAATAAAAAATTTCTACAGCAGATTACATACATGGAATTTTTAAAAAATATATTCTGCCCACTGGTGAAATCATGCTTTTTGCCATTTAATTTAACAAGCATAGTGTTCTGAGTTCCACCTTTTCTCAAAAATGACCAAGCTTCAAGTGGGCTAGACTTTAACATTCACACTGTTTCTTTTGACCTTCACCTCTAAACCAGACACTCAAATCTTCACAACAGTGGCTCTGAGCAACTTCCCCAAAACGTTCCTTTCTGTTTTCCATCAAACCCTCAGAACTTGCATACCTATATTAAGTTAAGCCAATCTCCCTATCTTGCCTTATCTTTCACCAATTTACCTTATAGCCAGATTCAAAGTTTTATGAATAAGTGCTCTTATAAGTAATTTTCTTTATATAAAAACTTACTGTTCCCTGAAGAAAGCCTATACTTCTCAACTCAGTATTTAATGACTCACAAAGTCTAGCCCCAAAGTCCACCTGGGATGGCCTCATCTCCATATTATCTAACTATACTAAAGCATAGCCGCCTGTCAAGTTAATCTCCTGTCCTTGACACTCTACTGCACTTTCTTTCTAAACTGGCATATGTCATTCCTACCACAAAGGATGTTCACCACTCTTCTTCCACATGCCACTGAGCACCACAAGCCATTCACACCTCTGTATTTATTTGTGTAAGTAAGGATATAAAAATGAGGTATTTCCTCCCTCCTGGAGACTGACAGAAAAAAAAAAACCTAACAGAAACAACTAGCTTTTATTAAACAGCTACTATGTGTGTAACAAGTTTAACACATGATTTCTAACTCCATAAATCCTGTGTAGTAAGTAGTATTCTTTTAAATATAGAAAACACTAAGTCATATAGGTAGCAAGTTGCCTCACATCAAGTGGGGAAGCAAGGGCTTGAACTCAGGCTTAACTCCAGAGCTACTTCTAAATCCTGTTTTAAATCTGATCTAGGGGCTGGGGAGATGGCTCAGTGGAATAAGCACTTCCCTGGCAAGCGTAAGCTCCTGAGTTCAATCCCCGGTTCCACCAAAAAAAAAAAAAAAAAAAAAAAATCTGATCCACATGAATAGCCTCCTTATCTATTGAAACAATTTCATTTTACATTATATAGTATATGCTATAATGAAAGCTTTTTCATATTTGTCATTTAGTAAAAGAATTTTTAAATTCTGTATTTTTCAAAGAATTTTCAAATTGTAAATTAATCCTGTTTTTGTCATAGATTACCTTCATCTAAAGTATTTTTAAAGAAACTTATTCCACCATTTTAGAATAGCTGCAAATTACTATTCACATTTTAATGATTTTACAGATTAATAATAGCAGGATTCTGTTATTATAACTCAAGAATGTAACATAACCTATCAAATTGGCAAAGATTGGAAAAACGGATCTATTTAAGTGAACGCTACAGTCTTACACAGGGTAATCACCTTCTGATTCAGTTATCCCATTCCTGGGAATCTATCCTAAAGAAGGAGGGAAAAGATGTAATCAAAGATAAATGTACAAAATGTTTGTGCCAGTGTTATTTAAAATTGTAATTATATAAAGAAGCTCAAACTCTCACACTAATACACCAACGTAATATTCAGGAAAAATAAGAGTAATATCTAAATAGTATATATAAAGGTATAAATCTATTTTTTAAAAACTAAAAAAGTACATGCAAGAAAAGAACTGGAAAATGTGTATGGACACATTAATAGTAATTTTCTCTCTATGATAGGATTATGGGTGATTCTCAATTTCTTTACATTTAGTGTTTTTATTTCAAAATTTGCCACAGTATAACATGAGTTACTTCAAAATGGCAAAAAAAAAAATTTCATGGAGACTAAAACTTCTTTGATGACCAATTCACACATAACTTAAAAGATACTTCTAAAAACCTGAAGGTGATGCTTCTACCAGGAGTACAAGAAAGCAATCTGGAAAACTACCATCAGCATAAGAAAATCTAATAGAATAGAATAAAATCAAGTAAAATGGAACAGAATATGATAGTACTGTAAACCACCCAGGGCATCACAGATAAGGTATTATGTTATAAAACTTATGTTTTAAATAAATACTTCAGAATTATGTCAACAAAGACAAAAAAATTGAAGCAGTTATAGTTGACAAAGTATAACAAGGACATATTACTTAGAAGAAGAATTAATCTTCCAGTGCAAAAACTTCAGAATTGTTTTGTTTCCATCTCTTATTATGTTCGTGTTTTCATTTAGGTTGTTTAATGAATGTTATCTAAAACTCAGTATTTGAGAAAGTATACTAGACCTGCTATCTAAGAGTCAGTCAATGCACCAAAAAACAAGCTTCATAGTTAAACAAATTGTCTTGTGTTTACTAATAAAAATGTCCAACTAACCCTAATTGAAAACATGCAAAACGGCAGAAAAGCTACATTTATTTTGCAATCTAAATATACTATTGTTGCATTAAGAAGTATATCAGTGGGGGTAGGGCTTTAAAATACAACTGACAAGCTACCAACATTCACAAAAAATGCACATTGATGTATTTCATCTACTCACACATTTCTGTCCTAACAAGTAGTTAACTTTAGTGGCATAGGATGATGCTAATCATGTGGAAAAAAATGAACAAAATATTCTACAAAACAACCTCTGACATTAAATATAAAATTAACACTGCTAGCTGAACAAGAAAACCCTCAGACAATATAATGCATGTAATACAATATATACGTATCTATCTATCCAAAATAAAAAATATTGGACTGGAATAATCCGTAGGAAAGCAAACAAAACACATTGTTCTGGTGGTGCTGCAGAGTGGACTCAAAGTCTTGTGCATATTAAGTATACACTTCACCACTGAGCCACACCCCCAGCCTACAGTTGTTATTTACTATATTTAAACAACTGGGAAACTTACTTGCTCTAGTAGTACTAAAAATCTGTTAGAAAATGCAACCACAGAAAAAGTTGCTCAACAACTAAGACAGAATTCAAAACACACTCATTTGATTTGGAAAATAAGTATCGTTCTATTTTTATTCTACTATGAAAATACATTTATAAAAACATGTCAAGCTCTAGCACACATAAAAAACCATTCCTTAAAGTAGAAAGTATACATTTGTATCTGTATCCATCAATAATCTAATTTTGAGTAAAAATTAATCCTCCATGTCTGTATCATGTACAGTTATAGTAGAAGGATGAAAGTTATAGTAAAAGGATTCTTTTTACAGCAGTTATAAAAATACCATTTATTTCAACTCTACCTTAATAGTCACATACAGCTTTTTAAAAATTAAACATCTTTTCAATGACTGAATCTAATATCTATTGAAATTATACAAAATTTTCACAATGGAATTTAAAGTGTAGTCCCAAAGGTATTAAAAGATATACAATGAAGTATAAACCACATAAAGTTCAACAATAACTATTAAATTTCAAGTGCTACACGATCTCAGTGGTTGTTTTAATGTTTTATGGTACAGCCAACCTGTCTAGAACAGAATGATCTTATTTATAAATGAATAATTAAAATGTTACTGAAATATACTGAATGAATTTACTCTCCAGATTACATATAAGACAGATGTGAAATGTTCAGTTTGCAAAAAGAGATTCCCTATCACTGACTTAAGAGTAGTGCAAACTGCACCCGGGGCTGGACCACAGTTTCATCTTGAGCCCGAGTCTCTCTTGATAGTTGTCTTTGATAACTAATCCACAGTTCTATCCTAATATTTTTTTTAAACATCTAGACTAAGTAGGTATGACACAGTCCTGCAAACAACCAGGAATGAGCAACATGTTACAGGTAATATATACTTGTGAGTTCAAAGCAAGCCCCTTCAAAGTTTTAATTAATCTAAATATGTCTTTTATCAATTATATGTAGTTTAGGATAGTCTAATTTTTATGAAATATGGCCTAATTTAAATATATTCTGAAATAAAACAGGAGGGGCTGGGAGACAGCTCAGTGGCAAGCTCAAGGTCCCAAGTTTGATTCCCAGTACTGCAAAAAAAAAAAGAAAACAGGATTGCATACTTCAGTTCAAATATGATTAATTTTGTTATTCTATCCTTTGACTATCAATATGATCTAAACGGGCTAGGGATAGGAAACACTAGGGAAATTGAAGAGGTTTATAAAGTTTATTTTCAGTTTCAACATAAATTTATATAACCTAAAGAATTAGCTGTAAATGCTTTGTAAAAGCTGTTTCTTCTAACTCCCTCTTTTTTTAAAGACAGGGTCTCAGGGACAGGGAGATAGCTCATGAGATAGGGTCTCAAGGCTGGCTGGCCTTAAACTTACTACATATAGCCCAAACTGGACTCAAACTCAGGCTATCCTCCTGCTTCAGCCTCTACCAGGCATTGCCTACCACACCCAGCCATTTCTTGACTAACGACTAAAGTTTATTTCACAAAACAGAATTAATCCTCCATGTCTGTATCATGCACACCTGAAAGTTATAGCAAAAGGATTATTTTTACAGCAGTTATAAAACACTATTTCTTGTTTCAACTCTATCTTAACAGTCACATACAGCTGCTTTTGTAAAAAACTGGTGAATGTATATGTGCATGTTTGTACCTTCTACTTCTAAAAGGCCTATTTTCTACCGGAAATGAGAGCAAGGCACAATTCTCTGTGGAACTGTTTTGATGATCAGAACACGATGCTAATGAACAAAGCTAAGCTCATAGATAGACTCTGTTAGATCATTTAACCTTTAAGCAAACTGTCCCCTTAACCAGGCATCTCAAGGTTACAGAAAGAATACTAAGACAATGTGAATTATTCAATGCAAACCCCTCATCACTATTACAAAAAACTTGCAGTGTGAATTAACCTATATTATCTGGTTATGAAATACTGAAAAACATCCAAACTATCACTTGTAGTCACCAAATTTTATACACACACATGCACGCACACGCGCATGCATTCAAAAACGGATGCTTCATCTGTCTCAGCAATATATGAAAGCTTAAATTCTTGAACACTAGTATTTTCCATAAGATGTGATCTGGCACTAAGTCATACAGTAATTGTATGACATCAGAATAAACAGAAAATACCTGGAAATATGCCATAACCCTTTTCCATGACTAATTAGTTTAATTTGAAAAAGAACATTAGGAGGCAGTAAGCTTACATTAATAATTTTAAATATTTTGCCAGGCATGGTGGAGCACAACTATAATCCCAGCACACAGGAGGCTGAGGCAGAAAGATTGCCAGGAGTTCAAGGCCAACATGGGCTACATAGTGAGATCTGTCTCAAAAACAAACAAAAAAAGATATGTTTTATATGAGTTATTTTCTTTGAGCATCTAGTGTAAATGAATTTTAGAACCAAGAACTTCACCATCTAAAGTTCAGTGAGCATCTACTGAAATCTCTAGTAATGGTCCTACACAGTGCTAGGTCCCTTCAGGTAACTCAACTAATTCAACTTACTCTCTCTGTAGAGTTCAATGCTTATGCCAAATTTAGCTATCAAAATCAGAACTACAAATGCTAAGTAAAGCCTTCACAACGGTATAATTTTCTATCAAAACAAATAAATATCATCCTTTTCTAAAAAGAAAATTGCAGCCAGGTGTGGTGGTGCACACCTGTAATACCAGCACTTAAGAGGCTGAGGCAAGTTCAAGGCCAGCCTGGGCTACATAGTGAGACTCTGTCTCAAAAAAAGAAAGAAAGAGAGAGAGAGAGAGAAAGAGAACTACAGTAATTTAAAATTTTAACTGTGAGCCCTCAACAAGTATAAGTTGTAAAAGTTACCCCCAAAAACAAAACATGAGGATGTCAGAACTATAAGATTATAAAAACATCAAACAACACAAATTAAACACATAATAGATTCTTTTTAAAAATTGTTTGGTAAGAAAATAACTCAGCTGGGGAGATGGCTCAGTAAAATAAGCGCTTCCCTGGCAAGCACAAGTGCCTGAGTTCCTCCAAAAAAAAAAAAAAAGAAAAGAAAATAACTCACACAGGTAAGCGGACGCCTATCTGCAATGTCTATTTTATGTAAGAAATAATAATACACTAGCAAAGTTCATGAACAACAGAAAACACTGGCAAGATCTGCAGTTATTTATCTATTAGATTACAAATTACAACTGAATGTAAAAATTCCCTAAAGGCAGAGACCCTGTATAATTTATCTCTGTATTCTCAACAGTGAGTACTCAGTGGTTAAATGCTAAAGACAGAGGCGAACTAAAATCTACCTAATAATCTAGAAGTTCTCATTATATGAATCAAACTATTTTGAAGTGTTAATAGTATCCAATGAAAATCAAACTGCCATGAAACTTCTACAGCTGTCAAAATAAGTACCATGTATGCTTTGAAAGCAATTCAAAAATACAGCAGACAAATGTGTTCATACATTTTGATTCCTCTGGAAAAGAATCTCAAGAAAATGTTCCAAAAGAAAACCTATGTTGCCTACATAAATAATAACTTCATAATATTTTAATGGAGAAAAGGAGAAAAACTACCTATGTGCCCAACAGGAAAAATGGATTGCTTCGTGATTAATGAAAAAATTTTAAGATGTAGATTTACTTACTAATTGATCTACTCAATTCTACTCATCTCCTCCAACCCAAGTTGACTTTCATAAAGCCAGAATGTTTACAAATTTAAATCAGAACAGACCTCTTTGCTACTCAAAACTCTGCAATGGTTGCTCATCTTACCCAAAGGAAAATTACTATGGTCTGTAATATCTTAGAGCAACTGCAGCCACTTCACATTGCAAGCCTCCCCACTTTCCCTCCTGTTTCTGTCTACCAAACACTCAGAACTTTGCTCACAGGTGGTCTAGAGAACACACGAACGACTCTTTCCTTTCAGGGCTCTAGCCTCTCTGACTACTTACTTGACTCTGGCACAGCTCTCATCACCTGACATAACTCTGTATTTACTTGGCCATCACACATCCTTTCTGATTAGAGTATAAACTCTATGACAACAAGAACATTGTTTAATCCACATAGTAAACATCCAGTAAGAACTTGCTAAATTAATATTAAATGATGACATGAGTATTAACTACAAGAAAAACCATGCATATGAAACGTACTTGAAAAAGGAAAACAAATCAGTTAGTATTTTCAAATGCTTATCACATTACTAAAAAATTTGTATAAATAAAAATCATACAGCAGTCATTATGACTTTAAGCTGTCAAAGTAACTAGAGAACAATCTTACTTCCTTCTAGAAGCCATGGGCATATTAGTTTAAAACTGCTAATAATTACTGATAAAAATTTTCCCCATAGAATTGTAATAATAATTCCTTAAATTTCAAAGTTTAGTCTGTAAGTGTAGATGTTTTAATTCCTAAAGCCAAATAAAAAGTAAACAAAGGCTTCTAAACAGTTTTTATCTGAAACTATTATCTGGGATACCAGTTCACTATTTGGGGGAGGGTGAGGCAGGCTCACAATGTAGTTCAAGCTGATTGAACTCACTATGCAGCCTAGGCCAACCTCAAACTCTCAGTGATCCTCCTGTCTCTTCCTCCTAAGTGCTGAGATCACAGCACCCCATCCAATTTACTTTTTTTGGTACTAGGAATCTAACTCAGGGCCTTGCATTTGCCAGGCAAGTGTGGTGCCACTGAACTATCTCCCAGGCCAGTTTACATTTAAAAAAGGAGTGTCTAAGATGGGCTTCAGTAGATCCTTGAAACTGAAAGCAAAATTGTTCATATAATTGCCTGTTACTTTTTTCTGAGGACATGGTCCAGATATTTCATCATATTCTTAAAGATGTCAACAATCTAGAAAAGCTTAAGAACTATCATTTTATATACTGGAAATGAAATGCAGTGTTTTCACAAAAGGTACCTTTTGTGAAAGGACAGCTGATGTGTAACACCCAGACACATCTTTGTAATCATTAAACTCATTCAACAAATACTAAACACATATAATCCTTACTGCTGCACACCTAATCATATTTGAAATGGAATATAATTCAAAATGACAAAACAAGATTCACTGAAACACTAGAAAAGAATATCAAACTATAATTTCAAAATAGACAATGTTACAGGAAAGCACATAAAGACAAAGGAGCTTATCTAGTGCTTATTATGTCAAAATACTGCAGACATCAATTACACCAAATGAAAACTGCACATAACATGCCCACCCCCACACATTCTGACAGGAAACCCAAAGAAAGTTTCCAAATCCTGTTTCTAGCAGCATTTCTTGTGAGACTGCCCTTCAGCATGGCTTTGAAGGTTGGCTCCCCTGGTTAAATCCAACAGCTAACAGTTTACTCTTACTACAATAAAAAACAGAATCATCTGCCACTGAAGAAACCGGAAACAGTGGCTACCTGTAAGGTTTCAGCCAGTAATGACCTGTCTTACTAAAACTCCTTTCAAAACAGTGAAGAAACGATTTTACCTCCCCAAAAGAAAAACGGCACATCACTCCTCGCTGTTAGTCCTTTTTCCAAAAGGTCAAAGGTCTCTTGAACTCTGCTTTTCTGCCCTGTGAGATCTCCTGTTAGGCACAACGGTCTTCCCCTCTTCCTCCATTAAGTAAATTACACAATTCCTTAACTTCCTGAGGGGCAAGCGGCAATACGACCAAGCATACACTCGCAAACGCTAGCTTGAAGGAAGACAAGAATCACACCGTGACCTCTTTCCCAACAAAAATTAAAAGCAGCAGAGAGATGCAAGAAAAAGAAAAAAAAAAAAAAAAAAGTCACACTGAAAAAGCGAACACATGGCATGCCACAGAAGACGCGGAGGCAAGAGGGCGGGAAAGGGGCTGGGAATGGAGGGGATGCAGAGATGTCAGCCCTACCCACGAGGGAATAAAGGAAGGGACGGGGATCCCTGAAGCCAGACAGGGGTGCACACCGGGTGCGCAGCCCTCCAGCCCGCCAGAGCCTCTCCAGCAGAGGACGGGACAGAAAATGTGCCCAATCCTCCAGCCCCCTCGTGCGAGGGGCGAGTCGGGTCTGCAGACGCTCTGACCCTAGTCTGAGAGCAGTGAAGGAGAAAATCAGGTGGCGATGGCCAGTCTCCTCCATCTCTCAGCGGAGCCCGAGGAGATGGCGAAGGAAAGGAGCCTAAGCCCTGACACCTCAAAGAGTGCTGGGTGGGGGACACAATGTCCTCTTTCTCTCCCGAATCCGACCCGGCCCCTCCCGGCCGGCTCCCGCAGGCCCAGCCACGGCCGGCCGGCCGGCACCGTCCGCGGGCGCGGCTGGCTCCGGCCCAGGCGGCCGGCCGGCCGGCCTCTCTAGCCCCGGCCCCTCCCGCGAGCCCGGCCCCCGGCCGCCGCCCCGGACACCGAGGGAACGCGGCGGAGGAAGGGGGAGCCCCAGGACTGACCGGCGACACGACCGCCGCAGCCGCAGCCCGGCCGCGAGCGCCCCCGCTCCCTGGCGGGGCTCTCCGCCCCTCACTCACCCCCCGGGTCCGACGCCTCCTCCACCTCCCCCTCCTCCTCCTCCTCCTTCCTCTCGGCCGTGGCTCCGGCTCGGGCTCCGGCTCTGCTCGGCGAAGACGACGGCGGCAGCGGCAGCCTCGGGAACGGCGGCAGCGGCGCCTCCAGAACGCGCACGCACGCAGCACGCAGGCCCCACCCCTTGGCCCGCCCCGCCCCCGACGCGTCCGGGAGGTTTCGGCCCCGCCTTCCCCGTGGCGGTCGAAGTCCACTTAAAGGAGCCTCCAGGGAGGGGGTGGGGAGAGTCGAGCTCTGTGCTGCAGAGGGACTATGGGCTTCGCTGAGTGCTAGTTGCGGAAGAAGGAGGGTCAAAGATTTCTTTGGAATAAAATTGGAAGGGTCCATATCCACTTCAGAAGTACTAAGTGAGCACCTAATAAGTTCTTGGTTCCGTTGTAGATACAGAGGCTAAAGCTATAGACAAGCCAAGGCCCTATCAGAGTTTGCATTTTAAGGTAGGGAGAGAGGGAAGACAAACAATTGCAGGTAGTGATAGTGGTAAAAGTAAAGCAAACGTGGGAGTGACATTGCCTCTCAGAGGAAACCTCCATCCACAAAGACCACAGGATAGGAAAGAAGTAGCCTAATAGTAATCGGGAAGGACGGGAAGCACCCCAGGGGACCAGAAGGAGGTTGGTCATGTTACCTTGGGCTAGGATGACAGCGGAGGACAGCATAAGAAAAGGGCTTTTTATATGTATATGCATTTTGTAGTTTTATTTAGATACATTTCGATTGGGATGGATTGGGGGGGGACCTGTGGGGGAAGATCCGGGAGGGTTCTTACATTCAGGCCCTGATGACTGGATTAGGTGTGTTACTATTAGTGAGAGGGAAAATCCAGTAGGAGTAAATCTGGAATTCGAGAAGTCAAGAGTTCTCTGTTTAAGGTGCCCGTTAAACATCTAAATGGAGATGTTGAGTAAACAGTTGAGTGCATGAATCTGAAGATACAAATCTGGGGCTCGCTGGCACGCGCTTAAGCTCAGGTGTACATAGAGCCACATAGAAAGAGGTCCAAGCAGGGCTCCAGTACTGGGAGGTTTAGGAGAAGGGCCAGAGGTTGTGATCTGAGCCTATAATCTCCAAACTGCCTAAGGGTAAAGCGGAGGATGGGGAGTTCAGGCTCACCCTGAGCAACATGGAGATTTAGGGAGGCCCTGTCTCAAAATTAAACGTTTAAAAAGGGCTGGGATGTAGCTCAATGTGAAGAGCCTGGATCCAGTCCCTAACTGGGGCGGGGGGTGAAAGGGGGCAAGCAGAGTATTAGGTGATAAGGGGCAATTAGGAAGGAGAAAGCCAGTGATCAGGCTAATTAGACGGATAGGACTTTTTATTTGGGGGAGTTTTATTGTTTTGTTTTTGCAGGGCTGAGGACTGAATCCAGGGCTTTGCACAGGCTAGGCAAGCAGTCTCCTAAGCTATAGCCCAAACTAAGAACAGAGCATTTAAATCTTCAATGATGACCTTGATGAAAATTCTTGCAAAACAGCCAGAGGGGAAAAGGTCTGACTAGGGTATGTGTTAAGGTTTGTGTCTAGGTGTCCTCCCAAAGCCTCATGGAGTCTTTGGGGGCAGGCTTCTAGACTTTGTAATTAATTCATAATCCAATGCTGGGATTATGGGTGTGAGTTCTACACCCCCCTTGAGGCAGATAACTTGAATACAATATAAGGTAGGGAGAGAGGCTTGCTAGCTGCTGCAGCCTCTGCTGCTCGCTTTGCTTTTTGCTGTTTTCTGTAGCCATGAACAGCTGCCCTCTGCCATGTGCCACTCTGCTTTAGAGCTAGCTGAATGTGAACTGAAACCTGCACAAACTGTGAGCTAAATGAACCTTTCCTTCCTTTATTTTGGGTGTCAGGTATTTTGTCCCAGCAATAAGAGAAAAGTAACCTGGACAGTGTGTTAGGACCTTAAGAAGTGAGGGAGAGCTTTTCTGTGAAGAGTGGCTAAGAAATGGACACCAGTTAGAGGACTATTGGGATCAAGGGAGGGTATTTTATAATAGAAGAAGCCTCTTTGTGTTGATATGCTGGAATCAGCTTCAGAAAAGTGAAGCTGATAACACAAAAGACAAGACAAATGGAAAAAGACTGTTAGCAAGTCTGCAGGAAGCAATAGGACAGAGGTGGAGGGGTGGTCCTTGGTTAAGAACAAGCACATCCACAGACTTTTTTTTTTTAATGTATTTGGTACAGGGTCTTACTATGCAGCTTGGACTTGTAAGTGATCTTCCCGTTTTCAGCCTCCCTAGCACTGGGATTATGGTCATGTGCTACCATGGTTGGTCTCGGTGGCTGGCTCAGGCACCCAGAGCAGGGTCGGCATGGCATGTGGTCCCTGCACTTGCCTGAGCAGGCGCTTAGTCAGCTGAGCTAGCTCTCCGGCCCCACAGGTTGTGTTTTGAGGAAAGGCATAGTGATAGTGCATGGGTGCAGCTGCAGGGAGATTTGGCTCTCCATTTGATGATGGCAAACTCAGACCCCAGCAGAGAAAGGGGGCAGGTGGTAGCTGACATTTAATTGATTTGCTACCGGGTGTTTGCCTCATGAAACCAGTTTAGTCTGGAGGATGGGGCACTTTTCTAATTGCTCTACCTGAGAAGTTGAATATTTCAGTAGTTTGGCATCCAGAATTCTATGGACACACACACACACACACACACACACACACACACAGTGTGTGTGTGTACATTTTCCAGATTTATACTAAATGCCATAAGGATGGCTGCCCCACAGGGGCTGACGGGGTAAGGTCTGAGCTGGGTGCATTCTTTATTTTGTGCAATAAGTTGTGAGTGGGGAGAGATTGTTGGATGTTTATAAGGCTCTAGAAGAAGGTGAGGAATACTCTCTTTGAGAAATGGAAGAGTGATTGGTGAAGCACAGTGTGGACAATGCTTAGGGCCCTCTTGAGTTGGTGGTCATATATTTAGAGTGAGACCACTTAGCTAGGTGGTGGGATTCTCTTCTAGCCCCATACTATTGTATGGGTCAGCCAGATTTGACCAGGAGTGGGGTTTATTGATGAAGGTCAGTGAGAGGCTTGGGGTGCTAGGCAAGAGAGTGATTATAGTGAAAGATCTCAGAATTCAAGCTCAGAGTAAAATGTACAAAGAAATAGTACCCATGGCAAGAAATAGCTCTAAAATGAAGAAGTAATAAATAAGAGAGGGCAAGGGGACTCTCCAAGGATTAAGCATGTGAAAGTGAGACAACTAGAGGAGTGGAAGTACACAGATCTGTGAGGAGAAAAGGGCTCCAGCTTGTACCAAGTAGGAAAGGAGCAAAGCCTTTGGGTGCTTCCCTCAGGCCAGTACATGCTATTGGTCCTGCAGAGGGGAAGGAACCAAACCACCCACTGGTACCCTTCCAAGAGCTGCACAGACTAGGGAAGGTGCTGAGCAGGAGGGGATAAGCCAGTCAATGTTGCCTGTGCTTTTTGACAAACTCTGGGAGACCCCCTGAGTACTTTGCTTTCCTCACTCTGAGGAAGCATAATAATTTGTGTGCAACTCTTAGCTCACCAGGCTTTTAACGGAAGCTGAATGACTTCATTTCTCCTAAATCATGCTATTCCTCCTTCTGCTCATGGCCACCTTTCTCATTAACCAAGCAGCCATACCTCCATATCCTTTAATCGTTTTTCCTTACCTCTGTGCTTGGTTAGTCCCCAAACTGGATCAGTCTGCCTTGTCCAATAGAACATTCTACCATGGTAGAAATGAGTCCATAGTGGCATCCCGGTAGGGCGCTGTGATCGTATAGTGGTTAGTACTCTGTGTTGTGGCCGCAGCAACCTCGGTTCGAAATGAGTCCATGAATGACTATCAATCTAGCTAATGCAGCTGAGAGACTAAATTTCAAATCCTATTTAATTTCAATTAAATTTATATTTAAGTGGCTGCATATGGTGAGGACTTGCTACACAGTTCAGCACGGATATAGACGTTTCCTATGCAATGGTGGTTCCTTTTGCCCCCTCCTTGCCAGCTCCATTGCTTCAACAATATGTCCAACCTGGACCAGCCCAGTCTAGACTTCTGCTATACTTCCTGATTCAGTCACCTGCTTCGTTCTTTCACTTCCAGCTCATGTCACATTCTTGGCAAAATCATCTTCCTAAGCAGTGGCCAGAGCATGACTACCCTTTTTTATTTTTCAAAATAAATTCTGAAGGTTTATTACATCAAATGCCACAGAGAATAGATCAAAATAACATGTTATCAGTAGTTACCCATCATATTAAGTACAAACTACTTCAACTACACTTGCTCAGTTGTGTATCTCCAGTCCAATTTCCAGCCTTTTCACTACACCACACAGGTACAGCAAATTACATGCTGTGATTCTTGTGAACTCATTAAATTCTCTCTGCCTGCTGCTCATACTTCCCATCCCCTCTACCTTACCCCAAATCTGTTTAAACCCTTGCATCCTTGAATCCTATCTCATACAAAGGAAAAAAATACAGTGAATGCTTAAAGTTTGTTACAGCTTTTTAAAGAGTTCAAGATCTAAAAGTACATTTCTAAATGTATACTAGATATAAGGCTCTTTGTAGTGAATTATAATCTGAATGTCTTGAAGACCTTTTCAAAAAATTGATCCTGGAAGTAGATGTAACACAAGAGTACAATTTCATGCTCTATACTCTGCCATACCTAATGTACTTTTTCCATTGGTGCAACAGATTTTAAGAATGTGTGAATATGTATGGCTGGCCAAATAGCTCAGCAGATTAAAGTGCCTACAAGCAGGCACAGGGGCTGGGGTTCAATCCCTGGGCCTTCTATGCTGGTCATGCCCCCAGGGTACACTGAGACAGCAATTGAGACTGGGTATGGTGGTGTGCACCTATAATCCCAGCTCTTGGGAGGCTGTAAACAGGCAGATCACTATGAGTCTGATCTAGTAGTGAGACCCTGAACATCCTGTAGACCCTCCCCTAAAAATAAAAAAAAAGGAGGCCAGAGAGATGGCTCAGTAGAATAAATGCATGCCTGGCAAGCACAAGGGCCTGAGTTCAATCTCCAGTTCTGACTAAATATATATATATATAGATATAGATATAGATATAGATATAGATATAGATATAGATAGATAGATACACACACACACACACACACACACATATATATATATATATAATATGAGGGACAGATAGAATATTTTAAACACAAAATGTCTTCACATATACAGGGCCTTATACACATTTATTCAGCAAAGCTTAACTGAAGCTTGCTACCTAACAAGACCTTATCCTTATAGAGGATACAAAACCAGGAAGATACAGTACCTGATCATAAAAAGGACACATGAAAAATATATGACCTAGTGTTGGTAGTCCATTTCGCAGTTCTGACAATGATTCCACAGTATCTTCATTTAGTCCTACAAATAACACTATTAATAGGTCTCTGAGCCTCATTTTGAAGATGGAAAAACTTATACAGAGAAATTGAATGAATTGAACAAAAGGCCTTAACATATTACCTGGACCATTGGATTTCAAAACATTGGTTGAATTAAAATGTAAGTCTCTCTCTTCTTTTTCCATAATTTTATTGAAGAACAAATAGCAATGAGACAGTTTCAAATCAAATTAGTAGAACAGTTTCAATAATTAATATATTGCATATTGTTTTCATAGTGGTTATTTGTTGTACAAGGTGCAAACATGATATTCTCTTTACAAACACTATTAGAGCAGATCCTTCTATTCATTGAATGTAGCTGTATACCTATTTTTTAAAGCTGATTTATAGTACAGTTTCAATAATTAATACTTTTTACATTGTTATCTTCCTAGTGGATATCCATAGTACAAGAAGCAAACAGGATATCCTGTCTAAACACTATTAGTGCAAATCTTTCTTCTCATAGAATTATGTGAAAGTAGCTGCATATTTATCCTAACTGTACTGTATATACAAATGCAGAATGGTCCTTCTTTTGTATCCCCCCCCCCTTTTTTTTAATGTAAGTCTCTTGAAGACAGATACTTGATCTATTTTGTTCATTACTATGGTCTCAGCAAATACTCAAGAAAGGTGTGTGTGTGTGTGTGTGTGTGTGTGTGTGTGTAGGGAGGAGAGAGAGAGAATACAAACAAGCCATCTAATCCATTCATTATTTGTATATTAAAATTATGTGCTAAGCTGATGCTATCTATGTTAGTACTACCCAAAATGTGGCTCACAGATTGTCACTGGTTTACAAATTGTCTCTTACCCATGATGGATGTGGAGATAAGTACAGAAAATGAGAAAGCATTTAAAGTCACATTTGGCAATTTGGCATTGCTGTGATTTCCAAGCAATTGATCGGTGGATCTGTCTAGCTGAATCTGAGCACAGACCAGTTCAGGCGTTGTCCAACTTGTGTGATGAGTCTTTTGGGGTATGCAGGTGAGCTATCTGGGCAGCACCTAGTGTGACCCTACCATGTAGGCCATTCGCCACCTACCTGCTCTTCCTCCTGGAGATTCCTGACTGCTTAACAAGGAGAATGCTTTATGCCTCTAAAGGAAAGACAGTAAATTTAAAAAAACAAAACAAAACAGTTTCTTCATCATCAAGGCTGCATTTTCTGATGTTATGATGTCGAGGTATTGTTGTGTAGTAATTAAGTATGTGGTTCCATAGCTCAGTTGATTAAAGCACCTACAAGCAGGCTCAGGGGCCAGGAGTTCAATCCTTGGGCCTGCTGTACAGGCCTGCTCCCAGGATGTGCTGAGAGGGCAACTGAGTCTGGGCATGGTGGTGCACCCCTGTAATCCCAGCTTTTGGGAGGCTGTAAACAGGCAGATCACTATGAGTCTCGATCTAGTAGTGAGACCCCGAACATCCTGTAGTCTCTTCCCTAAAATACAAAAAGTATTTGGTTCCTGAATGAAAGACTTAGGTTTAAATGCAAATTCTGCCACTTGCCAACTCCTTGGGAAAATTGGTTACCTGCTTGCAGTTTTCCTAATCTATCTACAATATGTAGTTTTTTAAAGGGTGCAAAATTTCATAGGGCTTTGATTAAAAACTATAAAAGATAATAGACATAAGATGCTTTTTATAGAAACTGGCACATAATTGTGAAATATTATTGTTATGTTGTAATATTACTTTATTCTAGGATCATAAAAAATTCATACTATTTGAAAAAATTTTAAATCTTCACAATAGAGATAATTAACTTTTCAGCTATGCATACCTTTTGAGGTCTTTTGTGCTATGTTTGTTTTGAATGCAGGGTGTGATCTGAGCAGCAATATGTTTTGGCTTCTAGGTGGCCATCAAAAGCAGCTTCTGGTTCTACAGCTCAGGTTGTCTGGGTGGTGTAAGGCAGTCAGGCAGGTGCAGGGTGTGCATCAAGATTGCATTAGAATGGGCTGTAGCTCAGCATGTATTACCACACGGGAGTCTCTGGGTTTGAGCCCCAGCCCTGAGTTCGCAAGTAGCTTGTTTGGTGGCATATATGATGCCTAGTTACATGTTTTGTGCTATACTCTAGCCTGCTTATCCTTTGCCAAGGAGCCCAGGCTGGCCTTGAACTCACAGCAATCCTCCTGCCTCAGCCTCCCGAGTGCTACAATGCCAGGCAGCCATTTCCTTCTGCAAACTTTGTCCTCCGGACGAAAGCAGCTGCTCATCTGTACAGCCCTGCAGCGCCTAAAAGGAGTCACAGATCACTGCAGTACAGAGGTTGGTAAGGATGAGCACCAGGCAGGCCACAGCTGGCCACTGAAGAAACTGCATGGTGTAGGCTCAGGGCCAGAATTTGCCACAAGTAAGCAGTCTTTCCTTATCAGGAGAGACAAGCTTGCGCTGAGCTGCAGTATCAGGAAGAAGGCTGCCACGAAAATAACCCAGCCTTCAAGAAATGGAGGGAAAATGCATTTGGAAGGTTTGCTGTAGTTTGTGGATATGAATTACTATTACATTCAGTAACAAAATTCAAGCATATGTACACTGGTAACTAAACAGACTCGATATGTGGATACCTGAATTTGTAGAAGGCAGAGCACTGTGATTACTTTTGCTAGATTTAATAAATAAAAATATGAAGTACTTATTGTTTATTAGCTGAGGGACAGGAACCAAAGACATCTCCTGAATGAGATTTTGTTACAATGGTATTTAACGAAATAGGATTTCTGTGTTTTGTAGATTATTGAAGAACAACAAAGGTGTATAGCTAATTTTGGTCCTTATGTGTGGAATTCTCATCTCACACAAGAAGAAATGGGATTGGAATTCAAACTTCTGGCTCTCTACTCAGTATAAGTCATCTAACACATCTTAATATTTATTTCCTCATTTTTAAGTTGTGAGTACTAATATCTACCTTAAAGATTAAGGATTAAGTTAAATTAGATATTATAAGTAACAATAAAATGCAGGGTAAAAGTAAGCACTCAGTAAGTGCTTGTTAACAGGAATCTGTTTAGACGACCACGTGCCAGAGGAGCCTTAAAGAATGATTTGAGTCTGAGTTTTATGCTACTTTATATGGCTGTGCTAAAACCTCCCACTTGGTCCATATCTACTGCTGGACGAGAATCAGTAACTTCCAAACAATGATACAACCTACAGGGAATGCACAGAAGAGCTCTATCCATGTTCCCCAGTCTGTGTGTGTGTGTGTGTGTGTGTGTATGTGTGTGTCCGTCTATCTGTCTGTCTCTCTCTCTGCATGTGTGTACATGCATGTATGTGTGTTCATGTGCCTGCACTAAGGCAGGGGTAGTTGGATAGAGAAGTACCAGAAAGAAAGTTGGTAATGTTCTTTTCCTTTCAATATCTTGCTGTTAGATACCAAACTTTGTGTGTAAAAAAATTTACCTTGACCCCAGAAAGTAAACATTGCCAGTAAATTTACAATATTAATTTTTTTCTGTAGTTTAGGAAGTAGTCTACAGGGTGTTCAGAGACTCACTACTAGATTGGACTTGTGATGATCCTCCTGTTTACCGCCTCCCAAGTTCTGGGATTACAGGTGCATACCACCACACCTAGTCTCAATTGCAGTCTCAGCATGCCCCCGGGGGGGGGGGCTGGCACAGCAGGCCTGGGGATCAAACCCCTGGCCGCTGGGCCTGCTTGCAGGTGCTTTAATCTGCTGAGCTATTTGGCCAGCCCTTACAATATTAATTTTGAGCTAGGCAGGAATCTCACCAGAAAAAAAACCCCAAATTCAAATGATGTTCAAAAATTATGATCTCAATTTTTCTAGGCTTTCTATTGATTAAATTTGTTATAGATCAGCTAGAGGTAGAATTAGTAGGGGAAAAGTAAGAAAAAAACAGAATTCACAGTAATACTTAAATGCAGAGAATAAATTTTCTATGTTTGCATTTGCTCTTAATAAATGAAACTGAAGTACATGAGTACTGTAAGGAGTAGCCCAGGGTGAGTGTGAGGGCTTTGCTGAGGGGATTTCCAAGGGATTTGGTCATACTTGGCTGGAAGGCCATGACAAGTGCATAGATCTTCGGGCCTGAACATGGCAAACTATTGAGTGAGGTGGATGGAAAATTATTTTGAAATTCAACTTATAAAAGAATTTTATGTTGCCTATCAATCATATGCTCAGTAGATTAGTATGTTCAGGGGATATGGTGGTACATAGAGGAGAACACCAACCTTCTCGTTTAGGGGGAAGAGAAAGATGGAAGGAAGGCTCTGCAACCAGAGGGTTAAGAAATCCTAAATGACATAACATTTGAGTTTTTAAAAAGAAAGCATGCTAACATGCACCAATACAAATTTTAAAACACATTCTTCTCCAAATTTAGGCTGTGTTGTAAAAGAGAATAGAGATAGAATCTTCAGCCAAAGAGGCAGAGTCTTGACAAAAATAAATACAAATAATGAAAGTGGCAGGTGACTGAAAATCTTGCTTGGGCTTTGAACATGGTCAAACATGTTTCAATGCCTCCTCCCCGGGGGTATCTGATGTGAAGGAAGAAACAGCAGGACATGTGCATCTCTGGACAGACATCTGAAATAGACTAGAATCCTGAGAATGAGGGTTTCTGGCCATCCCTCTTTTCACCCCCAGAGCTGTAACTGACAAAATAGCCAAGACTATCACAAACCCAGCCTAGGCAGGAATCTCACCAGGGCTCATTTGCCCACTCTAATGAGCTCCAGAACCAATTTGTGATCTTACAATCAGCTCAGATTTATCACTGATGAAAGTCCGTACATTTGATGTGGGAGGTCAGCTCCGCAGAACAGAGCCAGTGAGGCATTGATATAAAAATGATTTCAAATGACTTCTTGTGGGCATTGTAAGGCTTTACAGTTCCCTAATATCATGAAGCATAAACACCTTCCGTGTTGGATGTCTTGATGAACTGACCCACGTACAGTACCTGTCTTGCAGACTACTCCTGAGTACCCTTTTGTTCTATCTTCACGTTTCACAGCTTCCCCTACTCTGCCTAAAAAGGAAAACTCACATCTTCAAGCTGTTACAATAAAACTATTGGCACCCTGTGAAGTGAGAACAGAGCCTTGCCTTAATTTATTGCGCTGCACAGATTTATTACACATCCAGGTAATATCACTGGGCTTTGCCACTTAGACAATCTCTGCTTTGCTTCAGTAGGTGTGTGTTGAAGGGAGCTTGGAGCACCCTGAAGGCTTACTGCCCGGTGCCGCGTGCTGCCAGGCACACTCTTGGCACTGTGCCATAAGATGATGCCACACTACTGGACTTCATGATGCCAGGATGTGGTGCACGGCAGGTGAGATGTAGTATTTTGACAGAAAACACTGGAAGCCATTTGGCAGGTCTACAAAAAGAGTGTTTCCACAGCTGTTCATTGCCAGAGGAATGAACATTCCCTGGTTACCTTCTTCTTACAGAGGTTGCCCTACTTGAAATATGATGAGAACCAGGTTTAGAACCATAGAGGTGAGTGCTTCCTTTAATGGGCATTTTACCAGTCTTAGCACTGCGCTTTATGAAAAAAGAAGTTAAATCTATTCTGAGAGTAATTCTGAGGAATAGTTAACAAAACTCAGGGTTAAAACCATCACCGTTGTAGCCAAGTCTCTGTCAATGCTGTCTCATGTGTCTAGGCAGCTGTGCTGTCTCTTCATCTTGGCTTCTGAGCCTGGGTGTCTGATCAACCTTGCTGGCACTTCTCTGAGGCAGTGGGGCAGTGAGGCTGCCCGTGGTGACAGCAGTGACATCTTACCAAGGGCAGCATCCATCAGAGGTGCCCTCCTGCTGCTCAGCTAGTGCTGGAAGCCTCTCATTAGAGTTTCTAATTTTTAGGATAATGAGAACTTAATGGGGATTATTTTGATCTCCTCTTATCAGCCAACACTTGCAGATCTGAAGCCTGGTGCCCAGCTGCACTGACTGCAAGCAGAAGCTGGGGCCCAAGAGACGATCCCAGAAAGGCATTGTCCAATGCTCTTGCCCAGTTTTCTTTTCTCTGAAGCCAAGACTTTGGCCTAAAGTGTGTTTGGACATCTGGACATTTTGGTGAGCACTTTGGACACTTATTTTGTTACCAGTTTTTATAGAGAGAAACATTTTTAACCAATCAAGTGAACTAATCCATAAAGTCTAAACATTTCAAGTATTTGAGAGCTCAGGCTACAGCTGTTCCTTTTCATCTCACACTTCATAAAGATGAGGGACTCTGCATATAAGTCACCTGGCTGTTTCAAGCTAAACATGGTGGCACATGCCTAGAGTCCCAGCACTTGGGAGGTTGAGGCAAGAGGATTGTTGGCTGTTGGAGCCAACATAGGCTGTATAGTGAGCTCAAGATTAGACTGAACTACATAGTGAAACCCTGGCTCAAAAAACTAAAAGCAATAAGACAAAGCTTCACCCTGTAAACTCAATACCAAGATAAAAATTATTAGAATATTATGTATTATTAATTCCTCAGGGGAATCAAAGAAGCTCAATAAATAGCTTTTTGAGATCATTAAGCCCTGGTGATCCTGAGTTTTGTTAAATTTCCATTTTCCCTGTCTTCTGCAAAAGCTTTGACTTTCTTCCCAATAAATATGTTTGCTTTTTTTTTGCATTGTTATGTGGTGATCTGTGGGGTTAACTGATGCTGGGGGATTTTTAACCTCCAAAATGATTGGCAAAACCCCAAACTGAAAATTACCATTCTTGGTATACCAACCACACCTGACACATCACAGGGTAGATGGGTTTGGGTCACCTCTCTTCTTCTGTTTCTTGTTAACTGTTAAGAACACTCAGGAATATGCTGAATCTTGGAAACAACTTCAGTCCTGTGATCACTAAGTGCTACCTGGCATGACACCATGCCAGTCTTCTGACTGAGTTCAAAAGAGAATTGTCACTATGCACCTGAGCTCCAGCAGTGGGTCTTCATCTCATAACTGATCGCGCAGCAACCGAGCAGTAGGAGAGGTAGACTGGTGGCCAAGTTGCAGAAATGGAGATAAACACAGTTCCAGCTGTCTTCAGAAAGTCACCAGGTCTGGATGCGTTTCTCATCATTGTAGATGGAGGGCCTAAGAGTGCTTTAATTAAGTTATTGGTTTGAGAATAAATTTTTAAGAAAGAGAATTTGTCTTCCTTTTATTTGGCAGTTTTCAATAGGTTGATGCAAAAGCGAAAAAGGAACTGAAAATACAAGGTGGGAAGTGTGTAGAAACTGTGTAGCACTGTCAAGAAATCCAAACCGAAAATGCCAGGGGTAGGAACTCCGTTTTTAAAACTATTTTGATGATGATAATGACTTTATTTAATGGATAAATGCCACACCATGGCCATGCTGCTATGAGAAATTAGTTTCCAAGGCCAGAGCCTATGTAAAAGTGTGGCTTTCAGGAGGAGCAATGAGGGAGTAGGGAGGAGGCCAAGCTTTGGTCTTACTACGAACAGTAGCTGGACTGATAGTATCGAAGAGTGCTCAGAGTGCAGGTGTGTGACTTCTTGGTGCTTCCGTTGGTGCCATATAGGATAGCTCTGATTGGCCTGTTACCTCAGGGCTCTAGTGCTGACTGTGCCACTGAATCCTCAGTCCTCAGCCTCTCCTTGGTCCCCACTTCCTCCTGTTCACACCCTTTCTCAGCAGAGCAGTGAAGGTCCACTTCAGCCCCTTGGTGTCTCTTACTTGCATCAGAGGTCTGGAATGGTAGATTTCAAGTGATTCTTGCAAACTTTGCCATTTTTGCTCTTGAAGTTTGGGTAGAGAGCAAAGAATAAGTGGCCCAAGAGCAAATGGAGATCAGCATCCCCAGGATGAATCTGAAAGGAAGCTCTCTTGAAAATGGAACCAGAAGCTAAGACAACTTTCAAGATTCAAGTTAAGCAGGATCTCAGAGAATTGCAATCTTGCAAATTGTACTTGTGTTAAAATGAGCAGGAGGTAAAAATAAATAAAAATAAAACCTACATAGTACTCCCCTTAGTTGGTAGAGCTACAATGAAGAATTTAAAAGATGTTCATTATTTTAAAAATGATAATTCTGGGCATTTCAACTGGGAGAAATTGGGTTTGTACTCCAGCATAGCTGTTTATTCTCTGGACCTGGAAAGGCCCAGGAGAAAATATTTTGTGAAGGAAGAAGTAAAATAGTTGCTATCTAACATTTTCTACCTGGACAAAATAAAAGTTCAGCCTATAAGCTAAAGAATACTTTAGCACTCCTTACTGATTGCTTTCTACATAACTCAGGCTCCTTTCATCTCAGAGGATGTACACAGTAAATAGTAATTAATATTCCTAGTATTCTGGGACTGGTCAAGTCATTCACACTTGTAGTAATGACAGGCAGGGCAGTAGGTGGCAATTTCCCTTTGTTGTCAGTATCCTTCCAATATGCTAGAAAACTCAGGCACAAAAGGACAGAGGCAAGATGTTGGCCTCTGTTCTGGGCCAAATCAGCAGTGTGCCAGGACGCAAACAGGCAGTGCTGCTGTCATCTCTGAGAAGTGGCTTTTTGATTCAGCAGCGGTACTTTCCAGGGTCAGCACTTGCGTGTGTCAGCAGCTAAGACTCCCACATCCTCAGACTCTGCTTCATCTCAAGAAAGCTTTCTGGTGGTTGAAGAATAGGGGAAGTAGGGCGAGGCCTCAGTTAGCTGGAAGTTCGGGTGCTTGAGTGGAAATCTAAGCAGGGCCAGAAAAGGGCTCTGTGATTGTGAGTTTGCGTGATGCATGGATGGAAATTTAGCTTTGTCTTTATGCCTCTGTTGGGGGCCTGGCAGGGTTTACACCATCTGCCCTGATCAGGAAGAAATAGAGCTGGGGCCAGGCCTCACCCCACCCCTATCATGTGCACCTTTTGGGGGTAGATTTTCTTAAAACCTTGTCCCCATCCTTAACCGAGATAAACAGAACACCCATTCCTAAGTTGAGGAGGTAGCTGAGTAATTCAGACACAGCTAGACTTTGATCATTTTCATAAGTCTAGGAAGGATGGATAGTGTTGACTAGGGACAGAAGATTAGACCAGTAGATTGTTTCCTCCAGTGATCTCTTGCTTCAGAAAAGCAGGAAAAAAATAAGCCAACATGCCATTCAGGGGATATCCTGCCCCTGTCCCTCTAGTCTAGTCCAACTCTGTGTTTCAGAAAGCAAGAGGGGAAGAGCAAAAGGGAACTGACATTTACTGAATATAACTCAATTTACTGAATAACAGCACTTCATATAAGTAGTTGTATTTGATCCTCAAAAGTAATACTACTCTGGGCCAGGGAGATAGCTCAGTAGAATAAGTGCCTGTCTGGCAAGTGCAGGGTCCTGAGTTCAATCCCCTGTACTGCAAACAAAAAAACAAAACAAAAACCCTACTACATAGGTATGACTGCTATGTGGTTTGTTGTCACTGTTGTTTGTTTTTACAGTACTAGGAATTGAATTTTAGGCCTCACCTATCCCAGTCAATTGCTTTGTCAATGAGCTGCATCCCCAGGCATAGTTTATTTTTTATGTATCATTTATCTTGAGACATAGGCCTTGCCCTCACTTCACCCCCTCCTTGTTTCGTAAAACATTTTTTTTTAAAAAGAATCTTAAGCATTCAAGACTGGCTTCAAACTCATGATCCTGGGGCTGGCCAGATAGCTCAGTGGATTAAAGCACCTGCTTAGGCAGAGCAAGGACTGAGGTTCGATCCCAGGGCATGCCATACTGGCCCTATTTCCCAGGCGTGCTGAGAGGAAAATGCAGACTGGACGTGGTGGCACACTCCTGTAATCCCAGCACTTGGGAGGCTGAAAACAGGAGGATCATTGAGTCTGATCTGTGTAGTGAGAGCCTGTACTAAATACATTAAAAAACAAAGCAAAACATGATCTTCCAGCCTCAGCCTCTTAAATGCTGGAATTATAAGTATGTGTTACCATGTTCTGTGGGGCTGTCTCTATACTTGGAAAAGATTCCACTTTCCATTTCTATAGAAATAGAAGCCTTTTGTAACACTGAATGGTAAATCTCCTTCCCAAATATGTGGTAATCCCCAGGATGAATCTGTTGATTCCTCAGCCCTTCCAGCTTTGTTCCACTCCTTCTCTGCTGGCCGTCAGCATCTTCTTCTCATGTTGGGAGTGAGGGGTGACTAGAGAGAACAGTATGCTACCACTCTCTGGTCTGGCCACTGTCTGGGGCACCTAGAGGCACTGGAGAGTGGCTGCAGTTCCATCCCTTGGACACAAGATCTCACAGTCACCATAAGCCTAGAGAGAGGCAGGTGGTTTACCCACACTGAACTCTGTGGTTGAAGTTGTTGGACATATTTTTATGCTGCCTAAAAATAAGCATATGGGTTCTCAATGGGGAAAGACCAGACCCTCAGAGAGGGCTTGGGGCTCCCACTGTCTGCTGTTGTGGAGAGGAAGGAAGCAAGTCTATGGCAGCCTTGCAATTTCATTCTTATGGCTGAAACCCACATCTGCCTAGCCTTTGTGTGTGCATCACAGTTGCAGAATTGCTCATCCCACTCAGAGATAGAAAGAAAACATAGTTTCTTTTTCTCTGAAACACTCTGATGCCTCTTGTGAACATTACCAAGAGGTAAAAAACTAATTTTAGCTCATTGGTCATTTGCTCCCTTGTAGTCTGATTCAACTATTGAAATGAATAGATCTGTGTCTTTGGGATAAAAGGAAGCCTTTCAGAATCCCTGACTCCTGTGCTGTGTGTCTCCCTAAGTGGTGCCCACAGGTCTGAGACCAGGTCCCCTGGTGGCCTCCCCATGGTTCTGTCCTTCTAAACGCGATGATATGGAGCCACCAACACAGTGGTCTTCAGAATGCAGCAAGAGCTCTGCAGCCCTTGGTGATCATTACTTAGGGAGGCCAGGAGAGGTCAAAGGGCCTCCAGCTTGGCCTGTGGCTATCCCCTTCATCTCCTCCTAGGATCAGGTGGAAGAGATGTCCTGCTGGCCTTGATCTCAGCCAGAGAAATAGTCTTTTGACACTAATGGAGAAATCTAAAATCAGAAATATCATTCTAAGAGCTGGTCAAATAGCTCAGTGGATTAAAGTGCCTGCAAGCAAGTGCAGGAGCCGGGGTTCAAACCCTAGGCCTGCCTGCTGTGCCGGCCCCACCCCCGGGGTGCGCTGAGACAGTAATTGAGACTGGGCATGGTGGTGTGTGTCTGTAATCCCAGTGCTTGGGAGGCTGTGAGCAGGCGGATCATTATGAGTCCAATCTAGTAGTGAGACCCTGAACACTCTGTAGACCCTTCCCTAAAATACGCAAAATAAAAAATACAAAAAAAAAAAAAAAAATTAAATCAAAAAATTAAAAAAAAAAAAGAAATTTCATTCTAAAACTTGAAAAAAAGTACAGACTGTTCAGTTTGTTTTCAGGAACAGTCCTGATCAACTGAGATGTGATGGTTTCAGGTACAGCCTCTGGGATGTGAGCTGGAAGAAGTGAGATGCTGAAGCCCCATCATACCAGGGTAGGCTTGGAAGGTCTGACGAGGTGTAGACAATTGAATGTGCTTACATGTGCACATCAAAGGCTGGTGTAGTGCTGAAGGATCTGGACTCTGGATCCAGACTCGTCTCTGCTGTTTCCCTGTGATTTGGACCAACTGACTTACATGTAAACTCAGTTTCTTCACCCTTAAGATACTAACTCTAGTATCTAGCTTGTAGGCAGTTACTTTAAATCTGTACAGGGTTTTTATTTTTCTCCAGGTGCTATAGATTAAAGTCAGGGATTCATGCATGCTAGGCAAGTGCTCTACCCCTAAGTTACATCTCTCAAAGTTTAAACCTATAAACATACATCAAGAGTTTAGACTTTTGCCTGTTTTAATGTAAGCACTGAGCCATGTTAGCTATGCATTCCAAATGTGAGTACCATTAGATTTCGAGCCTTAGAAACATCTTATGCAAGACACAGGAGAAGGAGCATGACATATCAAAATAAATTATATAATCTTAAGCAAGTTGCATAGCTCCTGTGAACACTGACTGAAGAAACGAGGCTAGCATGTAGCAGAAGCGCAGTGAGGATCTTAGGACAGAGTTCTGGGAAGGGTGCAAAGCAACCAACTTCTCCGTCATGTGTCACTGATCAGGGGATGGTTTCTGCCCATTCACCAACAACTTCGTTTGTCTAGGTGTATATTTTCTCCTCTTCTTTAGTGAAAGTACTCTGTGATCTGTGCCTGCTTTACTCACATGACTCAACCCACACTTGGAGAGCAATGTGTTTGCATAAATACTAGCAGATGAATTTTTTAAATATCACTTTTTCTTTTCTGGCACTCTGTGAGGGAAATGAGCAAATATAAACAGAGGAGTACTGCACTAGAAATATAACAGATGGGCTTCGGCTGGGGATCCGGACTTTCCTGGAGTTCAGGCAGTTGGGAGAGGGAGGATTATGACAAAATCCACTTGTAATATTCTTATTTTTTATTTCTCAAGAAGAACATTAATTGCTTAAACACTGGGTTTAATGCACACTTTCAGCCCCAATTTTCTCCTTGAGAAACAAGCAAGATGCTGTAAACATTTTCTCTAGGAGGGACTGGTTGGTTAAAACCAGAATATATCCAGTTTGATGGAGCAATCGAGAAGAGAGAAAGAAAAATTTATCCTCACTTCATGCTGGAAAAAACTTGCTTCACTTCTCATTTCAGATAGCTTCCTGCATATGACCAAGAGTTTGCTGTGGATATTTTATTTTATTTTATTTTGGCAGAACTGGGGATTAAACTCAGGCCCATGCATTTGCCAGGGAAGCACTTATTCCACAGAACTATCTCCCTGGCCTTACTGTGGATTTTTAAAAATGGAAATTGATTACTTATATTCTCTAACTTATCTGGACTTGAGCGAATTCAATCCAGATTACATATCTTAAGAAATATATCCATGTTTAGGGAAAGGATCATAAGCCATCCCTAATTCCAGCCCACAGATTTGGTCCTGATATTTCATTCATTCATTCATTCATCAAACCTTACTGAACATCTATGCTATAGACAGGATACCTACCCCCACCCCATGCCATTTATATGTTGAAGTCTAATAACCAGTATGATGGTATTTGGGGGCAGGGGATTAAAAGTGACTAGGTCATGAGGGTAGAGACTTAATGCTCTTATAGAGAGACCCAAAGAGCTCCCTTTTCCTTTTTGTCATGGGAATAATTAGGAGATTGCCTTCTCCAAACCAGGATGTAGATATTAATTCATCTGGCACCTTAATCTTGGGCTTTTCAGGTCAATAAGAAATAAATTATTTATAAGTCACCCAGTGTATGGTGCTCTGTTATAGCAGTCCATGTGGCCTAAGACAATACACTTCAGGGATGAGAATATGACAGTGAAGGAGACAAACATGGTCTCTAACATTACAAAACTGAAGTCCAGAAGACAAAGACATTTACAATAGATACATTCATTCATTAAAAAGCAAAGCAGAAATAATTATTACCATTTCCATCAACCATACTATGCTCCCAACAGCTGGCCTTGGAGAAAATGGGAGGTAAAAGATGTCCTGTGACTTTTTAAAAATATTTTTCAGTGTTGGTGATCAAAGTCAGGGCCACCTACATGCTAGGCCAGTGCTCTAATACTGCCCACCGCCCCCACCCCCAGCCTTAGCCTGGGACATCTTTATTGCCAGAGCTTCTGTAGTGACTTCTGGATCTAAGCGAAAGCCTCACCTTTGATCAATATTATTAACTCATTTTACTGCAAGGATGTTTATCTGTTAAGCTTAATGAGGGAGGAAGCACAATGTAGTGTAAAGACCATGAACTTTGAAGTCTGCCCTGAGGTATAATATGGGCTCTGATGCTTATTAGCCATGTCCCCATGGGTGAGTTATTTTACTTTTCTACTCCTGTCTCATATGTGAAATGGTGAGAAGAGCATTTAATTTAGGCATGCTGAGATTTTTACATGAAATAAGCACTAAGAAGTATTTAATATGGGATACATTTTCCTCGGTCATACTCAGGACTCTATCCTGTATGACTCAGGACTTTGAGAGAAAACATATGCTCAAAATTCTGAATGACACCTATATAACTCTAAGATATTTGGCAAATAAAGAATTATCTCTATGACTGACTCTGCTTATCCTGACTGATGCCAACTTTGTCTTTCTGCTTCTGGGCCTTAACTGCAGCTCGAAATGTACTTCTCCAGCATTGTCCAACCTGAAAGCCCAAAATAAAGCAGAAAAAGAGATAAAAATGATATTTTACTTAAAAAAAAAACATGCTATCCATGTTTTTGGTTTTACTATTCTTTTTACTTGCTGACAATATGATCTTTCTTTTCTCAGGATGCTTGAAAATAGGGAGCTAGACTTGGGATTAGGGGTCACATTTCATAAAAAAATACACAGACTGGTGACATTGCTTCAGGCAATTTTTTATACTAACCAATACCCCATAAGACCTTCCTACAACTTAGGAGGGACCAGGTTTCCCAAGAGTCCTCCACAGTCCTCTGTGGCCTGCAGGCCACTAAGCCATTTGTCACAAAGCTAAATGATGGGACTGATGCAAAAATAAATAAATGAATTAATTAATAACTTCCAAATTTGATACATTAATTAAAAACATAATTTGAAAAACTTGAAACAAATTCAATATCTGAAGCATTAAGGGTAGTTAACTCAGGGTATTACTAGGCACCTATCAATAGCCATGGTTGTCTAATTTTCTGTATTGTACCAAGGAAAAACAATAAGATACATTTAGGAAAAAGCAACACACATATGTTCACAGAATTAGTGCAGCTGGGTTAAGGGAATACATGCAGCCCATGTAGGACTGGAAAGAAACCCCGTGGATATGTTAAGATATGAGGGAGGGGGATTATGGGCAATTTTTGCTTTCACTTTTTATTTTTATAACAAGCGTGTACTGTTTAGACAGTCTGAAAAGGCATTTTGAAAAGAAAACTTTTCAGGCCAAGAATATGGATTTCTCTGACATGATTTGCAGAAATCATTTCCAAAGAGAATTTTCAGATACTCACCAGTAGGCTCAGCTGAGAAAGTGCCAAGGACTTTTAAGGAACTTACTGAAGACCAGCAAGTTCTCCTTTATCAAGCCTTGGGGCTGGTCTTTCTTTAGAGGAGCGATAGGTTTTTTTTTTTTTTTTTTTTTTTTCTGGCTGAAAAGTTAAGCTTGTTTGACACCTTCCCACTCCTCTAGTTATCGAACTCTACTCTTCCCAAATACAGGCCTCTTGTTGTGATAATTTAAGTCTTAGAGAAAGGCTGTGGCCTGGTTTTATACTCATGCAGAGTAGGGGTGGGGAAGCTACAAGAGAAAGCCAAGGCTGACAACAGCCCCCACTGCAGGGTCAAGTGAAGCAGAACAAGGGTGGTGGCTTAAAAAGCCAAATCAACTAATTTTATTTTACTGTTTTTTAGTTAGTCCCTGAATTTCCTGATTTTGATCAAAAAGAGAGCTAGACAGTATGCAATCAAATCCCACCATCCTCATGGTCTGGAACAACCTATCTCAGAGGATATTTTATGATCTTTTTCTAAGCCCCAAAAGATTCCCAAGTAGTCATATCACATTAATAGTACTAGGTTCACCTTCACCCTGCTCCTTGTACATGTGGTTTTCCTTTTTGGCCTCTTGTTGTGATAGTTTAGAGAAAGGTTGTGGGCTGGCCAGACAGATCTCCATGAAATCAGACCATTAGACACATACCAGCCTCTCATCTGTTCCTTTTTTCTTCGAGATGTATCAGGACAAATGGCCAGTAGGGTCTAAGCGAAGCTGGTGCTGGTCAGGAGTGCTTTTGTGGCAGCTCTTCATCTTGGAGTACAGCCTACAAGGGGCCCTTTCCCTAGACGTGTCTATCCCAACACCACTACTATACTTAAAGTTAGGTTTTGGGAGAATGATGCATTCTAAAAGCCAGTCTAACAAATGAAAAAGTACAAAGAAGACATTGAAATTGTGCCCTGATTCTTGCTACCCAGATAACCACATAACCAGAAAGGAAGTGATGGGGTATAGAATCCTTTCAGGTTCCTGATGAGCCACTTTGTAGCAACTTGTACAAAGAATTCCAAGCCCTATTCTGCTAACTTCCACGCAGAAAAGGACAGCAGTGAGGTGACTTGTCCAGCTGACTTTTGCCAGACAGCCCAGTTCCTGAGGAACTGGGATTAGCTTGAGTCAGCCCTGGTGTGACAAGCCATAGTGCTGATCTCACTTTTGCAAGCCCAAGTGTCCCACCCCCTCTGCCCACTCAGCTTGCTGTCAGCCACCTCTGCCAGCTTGTTCATTTTGTTTCTATTTTTCTCCCCCTTTCTATCCTTGGGCAGCCACCTCCTCTGCTGTTTATCCCCTCCAACACACTCTCTGATCTTAAGAGCTCTGCTGTGGAACTGCTGTGACTCATTAGTTGCTTAGGTATTTTGGGTTCATTACTTTTCAGCCACTTTACTGAGTGCCTCAGAGTCAAAACAGAGAGAGGAAATGGGGGCGTGCAGGGGGGAGGGGTCAGCAGAAACCCTAGGACTGCTGTGGAAAAGTTCAGCAGAGGTGCTGTTGTCAGAGCTGGGCCTCCAAGAGCACAGGCCACTCCAAAAGCAACAACGGGAAGGAAACCCGGCTCTGATTAAACTTCATTGAGAGGCCTGCGCATGCTGTCCAGAATTCTTCTACAACAGACATGGTGTGTGCAGGAATCCAAAAGAATACTGTGGCTCTTTGGGAATACTTTTGAGTAACCATGCCCAAGCTGTGTTAACTCTACCAAAGCAAGGTGGAAGGCTGAAATTACAGGACAGCCACACGTGGCCTACAAAACACAGTCCAGTTATTGGAGGTAGGCACTACCCCTGGATATGTTTGTGTCATTGGCTTGGTTGCCCAGATCTGCCCTGTTGACACAATCTGTGTAGCATGGCCATGAGCAGTAGATGCTGCATGTGACAGACGACCCCCCCAAGAGGGCTTGTGGATGAACCGTATAGGTTGAGAGGCTTCACATTGTTGCATTTGGAAATTAATTTTGCTTAAATTGTTCCCCGAATAATGCACACTGCATAATGCTTCTGTTTGCAGTGTAAGTCTCTCTTCTAATTCCAGTGCCCTTAGCAGAGTATTGGGTTACTATTTGTGACGTTTGCCATTCTTTTCTAGCTTGGTGTTTGCAAGAGTAGCCTGCTGAGAGTGTTCTTTTTATTCTAATTATGTATTCGTTAATAGAACAGATATCCTTCCGATACCGACTACTGGTGCCAACCCTCCAAGTCCTGAGCTGGGTTAAGGAACAAAGCCCATAGTTTTGGTGAGCAACTCTGGAATGTGACCCTGAACTCTGAATTCTGAGAAGAAGTTGATGAGAATGATTCATAATGAATTTTATGATATTTTTGGTGCCGGAGAGTGAACTCATGACCTTACACTTATCTCCCTGTCCTGAATTTTGTGATTGTGAGTTTAGGCTTCTTCTTCTTCCTCTTCCTCTTCCTCCTCTTCCTCCTTCTCCTCCTCTTCCTCTTCCTCCTTCTTTTTCTTCTCCTTCTTCCTCTTCCTCTTCCTTTTCCTTTTCTTCTTCCCCTTCCTCTTCCTCCTCCCCCTTCTTCCTCTTCTTCTTCCCCCTTCCCTTCCTCCCCCTTCCCCTCCTCTTCTTCCTCCTCCTCCTCCTCCTCCTCCTTCTTCTTTTCTTTTTTGAGACAGGATCTCATTATATAGTTGAGGCTGGCCTTGAATTCAGTATGTAGCCCAGGCTGGCCTCAAACTCATGGTGATCCTCCTGCCTCAGTTTCCCAAATGCTGAGATCACAGGCATGCCCCACTACACCCTACTATTACTTTCTCCTTATGTAATATGATGCAATCAAGCGTGTGTACTACAGCTTCTGTATGCAAGCCATTTCACTGACTGAAGGTGTGTATTAGGATGGCGGAACAGAAGAGTAGAAAGAGGGCTGGGGAGAGAGCTCAGTAGAATAAATGCTTGCCTGACAAGCACAGGGTCCTGAGTTCAATTCCCAGTACCACAAAAAAAAAAAAAAAAAAAAAAAAAGAAATAAGTAGAAAGATCCAGGTGACATCATGCTACTCTCAGTCCAGAAGTAATGATCATGTAGATCATATTGTCTGATCAGTGAAAAAAAAATCCTACATATGTAAAAACTTAAAAACATATCTGTAATCCCAGCACTGCGAGGCTGAGACAGGAGGATCACTATGAGTCTGAATTGCTTAGCAAGACCTGTATCAAATAAATAAATACTTTTTTAAAAAGAGAAAGAATTAGTGGAGCTCTCCTTTTATTTTCCCATCCAACTGCTTAGGTGCTTTGAGCTAAATAAATAAGCAGGTGTCCAATGAGGAAAGGAGAAGAAAATGCAAGGTCTTTGAATTTAGGCTGAGCTCATCAAGTGGGGATGAAATCCAATCTTACATTTAATTTCTTTTTTTACCATAATTACTGCCTACAACAGCCTCCGGTACTAAGACAAATGGCAGTAGAATGATGGTAGACAGCCATTCTTATTTTTAAAGGAGATGATTCTAACAGATATGCAATCATTCAGTATGCCACATATATTGTTTGTGAACATTTTGTACAGATACTGTTTATCAAGTTAAAGAAGTTCCTTCTATAACAATTTTTCTAAGAATGTTTCCTGTGAATTAAAATTTTTAGGATGTTTTCTTTGCGTCCAAATGATTATTTCATTTTTTTCTCCTTTAATGTAGTATAGGTGAAGTAAATGATATTAATATGTTCTCCAATGTTCTAATATTGTACTCTGAGGTAAGCTAAAGGAAATGTCAGTTCTAACATTCAAAAGATAAACTAAAAGATCACAAATAAGTGCACAGTTTTGAAACAACAGCAGCAACAAAAGAAACAAGATTGGGAGAACTTGCATTATGTTAATATAAAACAATAGTTGATTAAAATAGTGTAATGTTGGCCAAAGAATAAGCAAGGAGGCCAGTGGAAAAGAAAAGAAAAGCCAGAGACTGACGCAGACATATATGACACTATGACAATTAATGGGCATTGTAAATAGTGAAGAAGTGGTAGGTTATCAAAGTATAGTGTTAACATAATTGGGTTTCATGCACAAAACCAAGTAAAATTACACATAGCAGTATAAAATTAATTCTTAATGGATTAGTCTCCTAAATATTAAAGACAAAGTTTTTAAAATTTTAAGAAGAGAATATTGGAGAATATTTCTATCACCTCATAAAAAGATGTCATTCTTAAAAATGCAAAAAAAAAAAAAAAGCCCCACAAATCCCAAAGGTCCAGGATGATATATTTAATTATATTAAAGTTAAAACTTATATCATGCATGCACCTTCTATGATACCAAAACATTATGAAAACAGTTTGCAATGTATTAATTTATCAAATCCATCTTGTCAAGGTATCTTAAAACTGTCTCAATGATATTTGTACTTCAATAAAACAAAAATTAAAAAAAAAAAAGTTAAAACTTCCTTACAACGAAAAGATGCAAAGTGAAAAGTCAAACCAGCACCTAGTAGTGTATATTTAGAATGTATGGAGCTAATAAGATTAGCATTTAAAGAAAATATTATCATGAATTATTGAGAACAAGATAACAGGGAATGAAGAGATCAAAGACAGACAAATGTTTCACAGAAAGCAATACTACAGTTTGCGTAGCATGCGTGAGGCCAAGGAGACCCTGGGTTCAGTCCCAGCACTGGAAAGAATAAGTAAGCAGTAGGGAGTGGTGGTGCATGCCTGTAATTCCAGCACTTGGGAGGCTGAGGCAGGAGGATTATGGCAAGATCAAGACCAGCCTGGACTGCAAAGTGATCTCCAGGCTAACTTCCAGTACATAGTGAGACCTTGTCTCAAAAAAGACCAAAACATAAAATAAAATAGCATATAAATAAATTAATAAGGTCTGCTACAATTGATGAATAAACATTAGAAAAAAGTGGTTACATGTATTAGTAATCAGACATGTGCAGCTTAAAACTACAGATCATTTTTATCTGTCGAGTTTGTAAACCTAGAGTTAAATATCTGAGCATGGGTGAGGAAGTCTGAGCTTGAGTCCATGCAGTCTGTTGTCCGCCCCACCCCCACATCTAGAACACATGCTCCATGAGAAGAGGGACCCCTTTTGTTTGGGACTAATCTCCAGCACCTGAAATAGTGCCTGGCACTGAAAGGGTGTGGGCATGAACTGGTAGAGCTGAAGATGCAGATTCTCTGGTATTCCACTAATCAGTATAGGATTCTCTGGAAGATGCTTTAGAAAAACTAAACACAGGTACACAAGAGAGCATGTCCAAATATGTTTGTTGTATCAAAACAGTAATGGATTAGGAGATTGGATAGATTGTGGATTAGTCATATAATGGAAATATCTATATTTGATTTAGCACTAAAGATAGCAATACAAATAAAGGATATTGTTTTCTGGATTTGAAGTATGTTTTCATTGAAAGAATTACATGCTGTCTTTAAGAGCTAAACAAAAAAAAAAAAAAAAAAAAAATGAAGAACTTGGGAAGTAGCTCAGGGGTAAAGTGCTCACCCAGCATGCAGGGAATCCTGGGTTCAATTTCCAACATCTTACCTCAAACAGGAAAAGCAGAACAGCTGAAGAAAGTGTTAGAGAAACATCTTTGATACAAAACCAAGTATGACTTTTTGTGGGGTGGGGTGGGGGGAATGCAGGGGATTGAGCCCAGCACCTTGCACTAAATCAAGTGCTGTACCATTGAGCTACACCCCCAGTCCCATTTATTGTAATTTTTGCTGATAAAAAGTCAAAATATTGGGGCTGGGGAGATAACTCAGTGGAGTAAGTGCTTCCCTGGAAAGCACAAGGGCCTGAGTTCAATCCCCGGTTCCGGAAAAAAAAAAAATCAAAATATAAAGGCTGGGGATAGAGCTCAGCAGCATAACTACCTGCCTAGCAAGTGCAACGTCCCGAGTTCAATCCCTGGTACCAAAAAAAGGAAAAAAAAAAAAAAAGAAAGAAATCCCATAAAAGCCAAAATATAAGCCAAATATAGAAGTAGTCTCAGTAAGTGGGAGGTAGTCAGGAGGATCACTTGGGTGAAGGATTTCAACAAGCTTGGGAAATATAAATTGTCTAGAAAAAAAAGAGAAAAGTTTTTTTTGTTTGTTTAAAGGCCAGGTCTGGTGGTATATTCCTATAATCCCCACACTTGGGAGACTGAGGCAGAGGTTTGCCATGTGTTTGAGACCAGTCTGGACTACACAGTGAGTTTACAGTTGACCTGTATTATACAGAGAGAACCTATTTTGTTAAAAAGAAAAAGAAAAATATGCCAAGAGGTATGAAATGATATGATTCCTAAAAGAAGAAAAATAATTCCTCCAGTGGGAATATTGGAAGTGTTCATGCTTGAAGTCTTAATATTTCAAATATGGAACAGAGGTACAGTTGTACCTTCTCATTGGAGAAAATTAAGGTTTAGGCAGAGAAAACAAAGGATTGGGAAAACATGGAGTCTCTTCAGGGAGTGTCTGTGAATTTAATTTTGTAGAAGGATGGTGCACAGAATACTGATGAAGGTACAGAATATTGCGGGCACCGTACACAGTTTCCTAGAGGAAGAGATGCTACAGCACGCTGTTCAGCAGTGAGCTGAACCAGAGATGGAAGCATGGGAGAGAGTCTCAGGAGGAGGCTCGAGGCAGGTAGCCGCATGTGCATCCGGGCAAGTACAACCAGAGAAGCTAAGTGCTTGGAGTACTTGGTGAGGATGGAGGCAGGGGAAGATCCTGGAGGATCCTATTTGTTAAGGTGTTTTCATTTTACCCAGAAGCTACTGGGGAACACGCTAGCCATTTTAAGCAGGAAAATAGCGTGATCTGATCCAATTTACATTTTAGAAAGATTACTTGGGCAGTAGTGCAGCAGACAGATCGGAAAAGCAGCGATTAGTAGATCTGAGTGACAGAGGGAAAGGGTCTCAACTAAAGTAGAAGCAGTAGAAATGGCTCCCGGAATATGGTCAGATCCACACCACAGAAGCCTAAATAATGGTCAGTTATGGAAGGGAGGGAAGGACAGACCCAAGGGGATGGACACATTTCCTGTATGAAGCGAGTGGCACGTAATGATTATCACTAAGGCAGGAAGCAAAGCAGGTTCATAGAAGAGGAGGATGAGATGTTCAATCTGAAATCTGTTGCCATCAATCTGGAGAGGAGTGTTGGTTGGACATGGAGATTTGGAAGTAAAACAGTCACATGTGGAAGTAAAACAGATGGAAGACCTCCACAGAGAGCTTGTGAGCAGGCTGGAGAGGGGCAAAAGGCTGAATGTGCAGCTTCTATCTAGTCAAAAAATAAAGCAGACAAGAAAAAGGAAGAGAGAATATCATATAAGCCAAAGGAGAAGAAATGTCAAGGAGTGAGTATTCCACAGTAATAGATCTAGTGGAGAGGTGAAGTCAGGCAAGGCTAGGCCACGTGGAGACAGTGAATGACCTCTGGGAATAATTTTGTTGGCATGGGGAGCATTTTGTCAGATTGCTGCAGATTTGTGAATGAATGGAGGTGAAAGTAAAGATAACAATAACAGGAAGACTTTGGAAACTTGGTTTCCAAAAAAAGAGAGGCAAAAGGTTGGTTCAAGCTAGAAGAGTGTAAGGGTGAACATTTCTCTCCCTTTGATACTGGGGATTAAAATCAGCTGCTTTGCATTGAGCTACATCTCCATCTCTGTTTTAAATTTCATTTTGTACTTCAACAGGGCCTTGCTGAATGACTACACTGTCTGGACTGGACTCAAACTTGAGATTCTCCTGTCTTAGCCTGCTAGAGTGCTGCAATTGCCACTGCTTCCAGGGAGAAATTGCTTTTAAGGCAATAGACATGAGAATATTTTTGCTGTCCGAAAACATCAACTAAAGGAGAATCTCAAAGTGAAAGAGGGACTAATCAATAAAGTAAGAGTTTCTGAGGCTTGGATGACATCACATGTGATATTAGGGTTGAACTGGAGGAGAAAAAAGAGAAAGGACAGAATTAGGTGAAATTTTTAGGTGTTGGAAGGGAGTTCAGGGAGTTCCAACCTTATGGTTTTCTTTTTTTATAAAGTGAAGATAAGATGATATGCTGAAAGTGAAGATGAAGGATTTGAGGGCTTGATCAGGGAAGGGCATGGCTAAGATTGAAGCTGAGAAGAGTGACAGAAGGGGCAGGTCAGCAGCAGTTTGAGAGCCACTTTGAGACCACACATGTGGATCCTGTGGCCGGGGTTGTCTGGTACCACAGTGTGGATGCGCATAGTCAGCGTGCACTGATGAACACTGAGAATGGCTGAAAAACCAGGATGGAAGGAAGAGGACAGAGGGTTGGAAAGCAAGACCATTGGTGGAAGTGTAAGACGTTGTGTTACACTGAGTCTTCCATGGACCTTGAAGTGTCCCAGTCTGAAAGAAGCTTAAGAGGTGTGTGTGTGTGTGTGTGTGTGTGTGTGTGTGTGTGTGTGTGTGCAGGGGATAAATAACATAAATCAGGTGTCAAA
>PVKA01013070.1:0-20509 GCA_004027165.1 Ctenomys sociabilis
TGAAAATAGTTTGCAATGTATTAATTCATCGACTCTGTATGGTTAAGGTGTTTTGAAACTGTCTGATTGACACTTGTATTTTAATAAAATAAAAATAAATGAAAAAAAATAAATAATAATAACATACTGCAAAAAAAAAAAATCTCTGGTCAGTCACCAGTGGTTGCACAGTATAGATATTTCCTTGTTGAGGAAATGAAGATAAAAATAGTTTGAACTTATATATATAAGGACTGACTAATCAGTAAGATCTTTTATCTTCTCTTTACAGATACTACAACTGGAAGCACATTTTTAACCCTTAGGCCACCAGTTCTTATCCTTATAAAGCTTCTGACTTGAGACAGACTTTGAATAAGCTGCTTAGGAAAAGCCAAAAGCAATTCTGACTGAGTGCAGGAGAAAAGGAGTGAGGCTTGGCCAGTGAGCATTCTTCTCCAAAGAAATAATGTAGCAGAATCCAGATAGATTAGTAGGTGAGTGAGAAAGTCAAAACCAAGGGCCTTCTGAACCGTGAAGGCAGTGCCCTGACTAAGCCATTCCTCCCTGGACTATCAGATAGATCAGAGGGCCTAATCATGAAGCACATCAGAGAGTTCATGGGAAACACTTGTGAAGGTCAACCCAATGTCAAGACCTAGGTTTAGTAACAACTGCATGTTATATAAAGACATAATGGGATTTTATTCTAAACAAAATTATTCTATTTTCAGTCAAAACTATCTATGAGCCTAGAATTTTCATACAACAGCTTTGGAAGGTTCTTGCTTCTGTGTAATGGTCTAAAAATGCAAATGAATTTCCATCACTGGGACGCCTACTCTGCTACATTTTACCAGTTAGATAAAATGCACAGCTCCATTACATTTACATGTGGCACATTGTTTACAAACTAAATTCTGAAGTTTTAACGAACCATTTTCAGTTTGTTAGACATGTTAAGACCTGTGCATCTGTAACTGGTGTAACTGCAATGGGATTAGGTCTATTTCTTGACTGTTTTGAATGTGGTTTTCAGTTTATGAGATTTTTTAAGTAGTATTTGTAAAGTCTCACCATGACCTCTTGCTGTTCAGCAAGAGAGAATATAGTAATTACAACAAAAAAGGAACTTTCAGACAGAGCGGACCTGTGGCCAACATGGGATGCCTAATGAAGTCAATATACAGCTTTATTGATTGTTCTGCCTTCTCCTGTGAGCTGCTGTATCACTGTGTATGATCTCATCATTTATGTTCCCACCACTGCCGCCACCAAAAGAAGGAACAGGATAAGGAATTGGCTCTTTGATGTTGAGAATGCTGAAGGAATCTACAATTTGTGACCACAAGAACTCAAAGAAATATATTTTTATTAGATTTCTTTTTTCTTTTCCTCTCTTTCTTGCTTGCTTGCTTGCTTGCTTATGGTACCAGAGATTGAACTCAGGATCCTGCACTTGCCAGGCAAATGGTTATTCCACTGAGCTATCTCCCCAGGCCCTGAGATTTTTTTCTGCGGAACTAGTGGCTGCCAATTAAAATAATCAATGGCTATGAATGTATTCCTGAATTAGTCAAACAGTGCTATGGTTCTTTCCTGCTAGATTATAAATGAACTACTAATAAGGAAATGATAATAAGCTCAACTATCATCAGAACTTCAAGTAGCTATGAAATATCTGAAACTTAACTATTTCATTTTCAACATTGAGTAACATCTAAGTGGACACAGAAAGTAAAGCTTTAGCTTACATAAAAGAAAGTTTTTAAGAAGTCATTTCTTTGCTTTTGCAAGAAAAATACGTTTTGTTTTCAGAGACATGCTACTATCTTACACTGTAGTAGTAACCACTTGAGCAGTTCTTTGCACAGACATGTGAAGAGGCATTAGATGAGAGAAAAATTTGATCATAAAAGATTAACTTCTTGGCCACAGTTATATTTTTAGTAACTTTCTAATAATTTTTGATAAATTTAGTTCTTAATAACTTCTATACACAATACCATTGTTAATTATTCACTTTTGATAATTAATGTAAAATACTGTCAAATTGGCTTATAGCCATTTGGAGTCTTGCAAATTAGATATTTTTAAATGGGACAAGCTACTGCCTTTCTCTTGTTGGAGTTATTTTCCCCCAAAATACTTTTCTTGTCTCTGGGCAATGGATAAAAAAGAAATTAGTTAAAATTATCACTAAAATACATTTTGAAAAATGTTACATAGCTCACAGTATAATGAAACTAAATACCATCTTCTGGGTTCTAAGAAAGGAGATATGCTAAATAAATGCATTTGGAAAATTTTATAGTTTGATACTGAGCTATCAATCAAATCAGTTTTTTTTTAATTTTTTTTTTTTTTTTTTTGGAACCAGGGATTGAATTCAAGCCCTTGAGATTGCCAGGTGATATTCTACTGAGCTATCTCTATGGCTCCAACCAAATCAGTTCTAAATCACTGCCCCAAGCTCAAATTTAGTGTTATGGTTTATATCTAGATGTTTCCCCAAAGCCTCATAAGTTTTTGTTTTTTTTTTTTTTTTTCCCAAACTGGCTAGATCTACTGTGTGGCATTAAAAGTAATTCATAGTGCAATGATAAGATCAAAGACACTAGCATTATGGTGTGAGCACTACCTACTTTAAGCAGCCTAGAAAAGATGCAAGGGATAGAATGAGCTATGGTTGGTGCCTTTTGCCCACCATGAACTGTTTTTCCTCTGCAATTCCTTGGAACAGCTGATTGAACTGAAACCACTACAAACTGTACTAAATATACCTGACCTCGTTAGCTTTGGATGCTAGGCGCTTTGGTGGTTTCTGCTGGGAGGAAGGACTGCACCAGCTGCTGGACCCCAAGCAGTATATGTTGTATGTTGTCATAATGTTTAAATCCATTTTGCTTGTGTCCAGGGTCTTTGTCTAAGACTGAGATTCTGGCAGAAAAAATTTCAAGGCAGTCTAATGTTGAGGCAGTGATATGGCTACTGTTGGGGGCTTTTCACCAGATTTATCTTGAGAATCAAGAACAAAGATCAGCAGAATGCCTTACAGGATTTTCAGTTTGGCTGAAAATCAAAGTAAGCTCTAGTAAAGTTATGACCTGTGCAGTGAAGGGAGAGGAGAAACTGGTTAGCAAAAAGACTAACACAATCCAAGGATATTAGAAGAAAAAACAGAAAAGATGGCCTGTGGACAGCACAAAAGCCAATAGTACTTGATCCTTTACAGCCTCATAGTTGCAAGGATGAAAGATTTTTCTCTGAGAACAGAGCACCAGAGCACCATGTTCCACAATAGCAGTGCCCAAGGGAAGTTTTTTCTTGGGATTTGGTTAACGAGTATTCAACCCCAGCAGCCAGGAGTGAGGGAAGCCTGGCTGCTGCCTCAGTTGGCAGTGGACCCTAACATCATCCACGGTCTATTTTATGGATAAACAGAATGCAAGTATTGGGGCATCAGAAGGCTTCCACCCAAAATTTCAGAAGAAAGCCAGGGAGGAGCCATAGTGTGACTCTGAGAGGGCAGTGTGCAACGCTAGGAGCATAAAGCTGATGGTGCAATGGAGATGGCAGAAATTTGGAGAAGGCAGGAATGTGGATCATCTGAGGAAAACTGCCTAAAGCATAACAAATATGCTATGAATTCTTTCAAACACATGTACTATGAATGACAAATGAAAATAATAAGAGACATCTAATAATATAAAATTGCTCCCATTGTGAAGAAATTTAGGAAAATCTTGGATTTAATTGAAAGAAAAATTAGGTAGTTATTACAAGCTTTTAGCCCAAGGAGAAGAACATTTATTTGTAAGGTTCAAATTCCTTTTCTAGCATCCTCCTCCTTTTTTCATTATTGACAAATACAAATCATTGCATGTGATTAATTTGTTGTTCCAAAGGAGATAATTTCTTTTTCTTTTTTTTGAAAAGGAGATAATTTTTTTCCTGAGAATATCAACTTCACATAAGTGCTGTTAATCATTTCAGAATCCATCCTACTTCAAGCATTTCATGTCCATTTATAACACCAACATATCTATTCTTAAAATCTGTCTTACTAATGTTGGCATTTGTGGTTTGTTTAGGAAAAAAGGTCAATGGAAATGCTTAACTCTTTGTTACAAATATAAATAATAACATTTTATCACTATCAATTATGCTCTATGACTAAGAATGGCACAATGAAGATGACCTTAGAATATATTCTAGTGACATATTGCTTATGGAAATCATGTTGGTGCTAGATGGACAGTTTTTTTTTTTTTAATGTGCATTCTAAAAAATAGTGAGGCTGGGTCCAGTTTCTGAAAAAGCATTATATGGTGTTAAAATTAAGTACAAGACAACATGGCAAAAAATAAGTGACAAGGTTCTGTCATTTTCTACTTTAACACAAAATGAGTATACATGGTAAAACCCTACATTTATTTTGTAGGACTTTCTGCACCTATTTCCTTTCATACCTGTATTATATTCAAAACCTCTCTCTTGTTCTATAGCCTCTGGATGAAGTCAACCTTATCTCACTATTCACAATAGATATACAAACTTGGAACCATGCTAGTGCAGTGTGACTATTCTGTATATATTTGCTCCTAACATTGAGATATAACAGATAAAAACAAATATTCTGTGTAGACTACTTTCTAAGAAATTTTGCAAAATGTACTGTTGAGTTAATTGGGTTTTTCTTAGAACTTTTTGTTTCATGTTTACCACTTGTGTGCCAGACTTTGCACTAGGTGTAAGAAAATAAAAATAGTTAACAAAATTTCTTACTTAAAAAAGCGGACAATTCAGTGAGGCAGGAAGGACATATAAAACAACCATGATGGTTTTATGTGGCAGGAAACTACTGGAAATAGGTATAGGTATGAGATCAACAGCACAGCCTATCCAAATAAATATAGAGGCACGCAAAGAGAAAATACGATTAATTTTCTCCGAATAGGGGGTATAGAGAATGTCATGTGAGTTGAGTTTAGAAACCCAAAGATATCATATTCCAGGCAGAGGGAACAACAAGTACTTAGGGGAATAGAAGACTTTTGTATACTCAGGATACAGAAAGGATTTCAAAATTTATCAGAACAATAGATAGGACTATTTGTTGAATAAGCAATGAAGGTGTAACTGGTACCTTTTAGAAGATGGTAGCACATTTATATAATAGAATAATAACCTGTTTGTGAAAATATTTTAATTGAGAGAATTCTGTGCCTAAACTTTTCATGATATAATGATTTAGATAAAAAAAGTTCTTCTAAAATCTCATGGGATTTCAGAAGGCAATCGGATCACCATGTTATTCATGCATTAATACATTGAAGAAGTCACAGCTGAATGTGGTGATGGGAGGTAGGAAGAGGCTGGACTAGGGGGGTCCTGTGGTCATGATCTTCATTGGTATATTCTTGTCTCTGGGTCCTTGGTCTCTCCTTGCTCTCGTTACCATGCTTCCAGTTACCATGAGGGACATTTCTCTACCTCTCAGAGAAAAGGTACCACCCCTCTATCATGATATTTCTGTGTTGAAGCCTGTCTGTAATGGAGTTCCACAACTATGAGCCAAAATAAATCCTTTATTCTTTAAATTGGATACTTCAAGATATTTTTCACAATAATGGGAAGCTATATAATAAACAAAACTATAGAAGAATGATGTTGAACAAAGCATTGTAGCTGCCTCATGGACACGATAGATATTAAACAACAAATTGTAAGTAACTAATCATGCTGATTCTAGTGTCGTTTGGGAAGACAATTCAATAGGAGACAGAGGTTTCAATATCTAGGAAAGTGTAACATTTTCATTCATGTTTTCTGTTTTGGTAGGGACATTATTTAAATTTCTTGCTGTATTTCTTATATGTACATATGCATCGCAAGATTTTTTTCTCTACTACAGCTTAATATTATTTTAGGCCAAATATCCTCATGTTGTTTTCATAATCTTTGCTTTCTAAAATTTTATTATGCCAAGTAAAGTCACATGCCCACACCATGGAGACTACTAAACCATATTATAGTTTGTGTTTACATTAATTCAGCTCCCATTTACATATCACATAAAAGATCACTGAATCATGGCACTACGAGTTCATGAATACACAAGGGAAGACCTTTAAACTCATAGTTATGTGAATTTCTTGACTCGTAAAATTTCAAGTGTTTCAAACTCAATATTTTTCTCATCCTACTAGAATAGTTGTAAATTCAAGATATTAAGTTATTTTTCATTTCAACCAGAAGAATGTATTTTCTAGTACTTTCATTGCAGTATTTTCTTAGTTGGGCAGCACTGATTTTACTGTTATGAGACTGACACCATTCTAGCATTAACTAGAGTAGCACATTTTACTGTATTCTAATAAACTATTCCTTTTTATTTGCCATATATTTGTTGGATTCTATTCTTTACTCCCTTGTTTCAATTTGCTTTTATTTATGATTATGTCAAGAGAATCTTGATGTGTGGCCTCTTATAGCTGGTTGTTTACTCCATATTCATGGATTAATATTTGGTTTACTGTATATACAATTTAAATTTTTCTTTTGTCAGTGATTAAAATTTCTTTCTTATTAGGCTTTTAACATCACTTTCATGTCTCTTTTTTTCTCTCTATTTCCCAATTTCATTCTTTGCTGTGCAAGTCAGGCAATAGCCCCATTCTTTCAAATCATCATACTTCAAACTGCTTCCGTTAGACAAAATAAAAATATAGAACCAAGTTCCTTGCCCGATTTTCTATTAAATAATTGTGAGATATTGAAAAAGCCTTTTAGCTGGACTGTTTTTTAATTTCTTTCATATTTATATTAAGAAATTGATCTAAATGATTTCTTAGATCTCTGATAAGACTTCCTAATTGTCTACATTAGATTTTTAGTGAACTAATCAAATAATCCTTTTTATCATTTAGTGTTCATTCAAATTTAATAACTTAACACCTCATCTATGCTGAAAATTGTTCCAGGGATGTGTGGGAGAAACTCTTACTTTATGATTTTTATTCCTATGTTTATCTTCCTTATCAATTATCTTTCTACATAGACTTCTCTTAGGGGATAGGACTATTCCTATGACTTGTTTTTAATTAGGGTCATGTTAACATTACAGTGCATTGGATTTTCAGCCTCCTTATTTTTATTTTTTTATTTTTTTTGTCTTTTTGAGACAGAGTCTCACTGTGCAGTTCAGGCTGGCCTTAAGCTCACTTTGTAGCTCAAGCTGGTCTCGAACTCACAACAATCTTCCAGTCTCAGCCTCCCGAGTGCTGGAATTACAGGCCTGCGCCACCACGCCAGGCTCAGCCTCCTTATTAACGTGTAGCCATTGTGAACTGAATCATGGTCCCCTATTCCTAAATTGTTGACGTCTTAGCCACTATGTGATGTAATTTGAAAAAAGAAAGAGATCTTATAAGGAAGTAACTAAGGAGAAGTAAGGTCACAGGAGTGGGGCCTTAATACAACAGAACAGATGTTTTTGTCTAAAGAGGAAAAGAGAAGAAAAGTGCATGCACACAGAAGAGAGGCAGTGTCTCCAGGAAGGAGAAGTCCAGGGTTATCACTGAGTAAGAAAGGAACTTCAAGGTGTTTGCCAGTCTGTGCATGGCCCACTCCAACGCTGGCTCTTTGGCATCCAGGAGAAGACAGCCAAGGAAGCCACAGAGCAGGATATTGAGAACAAAAAATAAAACACTGTTGGGATCTTATAGTAAATGCTCAGAAAAGCTAAAAAGAAGACAAAGAAAAAGAAAAGAGGCAGTGTGGGGGCTGTCTACTCTCCAGGTAGTCTGTCTCACCATAAAGCAACTGTGCAGGAACCCTGATCTCTGTCTTTATGCTTTTAGAACTGTGAAACAATAAATTACTGTCATGCAGCCCACCCAATTCTGAGACATTGACATGACAGCCTGGACACACCAGGACAATACCAAAGCTGCACACTTTAGTGTAAAGGTAAGAGCATGTCCTTAATTATAGGTGATGTATCCAATTTGCTGAAAATGACACCCACATATTCTAAAAATTAAATTTCAGACAAGAAACTTATCCATCCTCCCCAGGGAGACATCTGGACATGTCATACAAATCATAATCTACCTTTGCATTTTTGGGTGAGTTGTCTTTATTGTATTTTCTACTTAAATGGGAGTAGATACTCTTCATATATGTTCTTACTCTTTTTATTATCTCAATTCAATTCATTCTGTGACTCTGATTTTAATCTAAATATTGAGAACATCTAACTCTTTAATCTTAGCTGATATAGCTCTTAAACTGAAACTCAGTTCAGGAAAAGAATTGAAAGATACATACATTCAAACATTGGTTGGTTGAACATCTGCCTACAAACCTGCAAAATACCCTGTGCTCCTCTCTGTGCAGGCTCAAACTTTCGTTCATTATTCTGGGAAACAGTATCATCATTTTTCTAAATCTAATACCTTAGAAACTTCAAATTTGAATCTAATAACTTTCTCAGTTTTGAAGTATCTCCCAAATTTTGTCAGTTTGTACTTACATCTGTTATGATGTAGGACCATGTTAAGCCCATTTCAAATTACAGTGTTCTGTCTCCACTTCCATTCTCCACGGCCCTACAATCATACCCATTCTTCAAAACATAGTAATTTTCTGCATTCTAATTGTGGGACACTGAAAGGCCTAACTGTTAACTGGTTGTGCAATGCTCACCTTACACGGTAATTCTGGTAATTCTGTGAATACGTTCTATGATAATCCCTCTCCCAAAATATGATGCTTTACACTCCATTCCCACATTATTTGGTAAAAGATGATGTATTTATGGAACATTCACTATATATATATATATATATATATATATATATATATATATATATATATGTTATATAATAGCATTGTATTCTCGTGTTGCTTTTTTGTTGATTTAAATACATCTGCTTCAATATTTCTAATTAAAATGCATCAATAGTCAATATCTCCTTGAAAGCTAGTCAGAAAGTCTTTATTCATGCATAATTGTTTTGTAGATAATAACAGAGAAGAAACAATCAAACAGCTGCAAGTTAGACCACTACTGGAATATTTTAGAATATTTTTGTTCATGTTATTAATTAGAAATCAACGCATACAATGACAAATTTTACAAAGTGATATGAATATAAATTTAGAAATATGACCTCAGTCTGACTAGCCCGGCAACTCCCTGGAGCCCTTGCCCCCAAGCCTTCCAAGAGAGTGGGAATTTTTCCAACTCTTCCTCCACCCAATCAATGCCAGCCCGGTTCAGTGAGTGTGTGGGAGAGCCTTTGGCTTCCCCTCAGGCGTTTTGCATGATCCGCAACCCCTACCCCCAAGACCTCTGAGCCAGTCAGTGGTGGGCCAGAGACACCCCAAACCACTTGCCTGGTATCTCCCCGGAGCCCCTGGCCCCAAGCCTGCCGAGAGTGAGAATTTTTCCAAATTTCCCACCACCCAAACCAACCTAGCTTGGCCTGGTGAGTGCATAAGAGAGCTTCTGCAATTCCTAGTGCTTCCTAGACCAGCGACACAACAGAGGGAACCACAGGCTCACAGTTGTACCAGAAGAGATGTAGCAAAAAGGAACTGAAAACAACAGCTACTTCCAGGACAGGCATAACTGGATAATCTCAAACTTAATAGATTGGCACCTGAATCTCACAACGTGCTAAGGTCATAACTACACCCAAGCTCTACACCAAAGGTCAGAGGTCAGCGCTATAGAAAATGACAAAGTGAAGGACTAAAAGGCAATCTCAGGCCTCGAGTCCACCAATAAGTGCAGAGGACACTAGCTCAGATGAAATGAATAAATTAACACAGGTGGAAGCAAAGAAACAACAGTAGAAAGGTACAGAGGAATTCAGACCAGAATTAATGCCTGAAATAAAAAAAGAAATTTTTGAATACATCGCATCTGAGGTAATGAATCAAATCCAGAAATGTATGGGGGAAATACAATGCCCACACAGAACAAGTGCAGAGAACACTATTCCAGCTGAAATGTATGAATTAACAGCATCGCAAGTAAAGAAACAACAGAAGAAAGGTAAAGGGGAACACAAAGCAGAAATAATTTCTGAAATAGAAAAGAATTCTTTGAAATCATAGCATCTGAAGTAGAGAATTCTGGAAATATGTAGAGGAAATCCAACTTGGAAAAAACTCTGTAGTAAAAGACTTAATAGCTACTTCTAAAGAAGACATTGATAAAAAATAGAGGAGATCAGAAATATGATGGATTCCTGAAATGAGCACTACAGAAAAGAAACAGATCACATGAGGCAGAGTCAAGGAGATATAGAAGAACTTAAAATTTCAATCACGAGTCTAAAAAACTGCTTGAGTGAAAGCAAAGAAAGAGTTTCAGATCTTGAAGATGCTGGTGCAGCTAGTGAAAAGGGGAGAAAGGATCTCTTAAAAATAAACAAGGATTCAGGAAAAAAATAATCTATCATCTGCAAGATGACGGCAAGGTGAACAATGTGAGATTAATTGGCATCAATGAGAATGAAGGAGTCAATACAAATGATATGAAAAGAATATGAACAGAAGTAATAGCAGAAAACTTCCAAATATGAGGAAATAATTCAACATTCAGGCATCTGAAGCATATAGGATACAAAATAACTTCAACCCAACTAAAAACACACTGAGACCTATAATAATGAAGATCCCAGAAATTCAACACAAGAATAACATACTGAAAGCTGCTAAAGAAAAGAAGCAGATCACATTTAAAAGATAACCCACCAGAATTACAGCTGACTTCTCTACACAAACTTTGAAGGCAAGGAGAGCATGGAACAGAGTTCTTCAAGTTCCATATGAAAACAAATTCCAGGCCAGACTACTATATCCTGCAAACCTCTCTTTCAAGTTTGATGGAGAAGTAAAATACTTCCATGACAAAGAACTACTAAAGAATTTCATGATGACAAAGTCGTCCTTACCCAGGCTACTGAAAGATGTTCTAGAGAGAGACCACAATATCCAGAACTGCACAAAAGAGAATGGAAGGAACCCACTAAACTGTGCAAACAATTAAACACAAGATAAAAAGGAGTAAACAACAGCAGGTAAATAACATGACAATCATAAGTCAACACATTTCAATTATAGCCATCAATGTAAATGGATTTAGTTCACCAATTAAGAGAAATAGACTGGCACAGTGGAGTATGAAATAGAACCCAACAATGTGCTGTATACAAGAAACACACTTAACTCAAAAAGACGTTCATAGGCTTAAAGTTAAAGGATGGAAAAAAAATACTACATGCCCCAGCAACTCAGAAAAAAGCAGGAGTAGCAATTCTGTTCTCAGACAGTCTCAACTTCAAACTACGAATGATCAAATGAAACAAAGAAGGCCACTATATATTGGTTAGGGGAAGAATTCAAGAGTAAGAGGCAACACTCATAAATATCTATGCATCAAACATGGGAGAACCCAATAATGTAAGACAAATCTTAATGGACATGAAAAATATAATATCCAAGACCATAATCTTAACAGGAGAATTTAACACCCCCTTATCTCAAAAAGATAGGTCAATCAGACAAAAAAATTAGCAAAGAAGTAGCAGAACTGAACCAAAGCATGGAACAAATGGACCTGGTGGACATATAGAGAGTATTCCACCAAACTACAGTTGAATAAACATTTTTTTCAGTGCCACAAGGGTCATTTTCCAAAATAGATCACATACTAGTCCATAGGTCATGCTTAAGTGTCTACAAAAAAACAGAAATTGTCTAATGCATATTATCTGATGACATTGTTTTGACTTTCACTCAAATTTAGAAATAAATGACAAAAGAAACCTGAAAAACCTGCTAAATTCATGGAAATTAAACAACACCCTACTCAGTAATCAATGGGTCACAGATAAAGTTAAGAAATTCAACAATATCTACAATTCAATGAAAATTCAACCAACTTACTGGAATTTATGGGACGCGATGAAAACAGTTCTCAGAGGGAAAAATCATAGCTATGAACTCAAACATTAGGAAAACAAAACAGGAACAAATAAACACCCTAATGTTGCACCACCGACATCTAGAAAATGAATAGCAAACCAAACCCAGAGCCCAAAGCCTGGAAGAAATAATAACGATTAGAGTAGAAATTAGTTTCAATTGAGATGAAGAAAACAGTTCAAAGAATCCACAAAACAAAAAGCTGGTTCTTTGAAAGACTAACTGAAGTTGATAAACCCCTAGGTAACCTCATCAAAAAGAGGAAAGAAAAAATTCAAATACAAGTAATAAGGAATGAAAATGGTGAAATCACAGTCCCAGTGGAAATTCAGAAGATCATCAATAGTTATTTTGAGAATCTTTCCGCTCACAGACTAGAAGACACAGTAGAAATGGACAGATTCCTAGAAAGGTACAAATTATCAAAACTGAATCAAGAAGACTTAACAACTCTCAATAAGTCAATAACAGCCAGTGAAATATAAAATATAATAAAAAGCCTGCTGACAAGAAAAGTCCACATACTGATGGATTCACAGCTGAATTCCACAAGAAATTTAAACAAGATATAATCCCTACACTCTTAAAACTCTTCAATGAAATTGAAAAGGAAGCAGTCCTCCCAAAATCATTTCTAGAGGAAACTATTATACTGATTCCAAAATCAGGGAAAGACACAACCAAAACAGAACTACAGGCCAATGTTGCTCATGAACATAGATGCAAAAATCCTCAATAAAATCGTAGCAAACAGAATACAGGAAATCATCAAGAAGATCATACACCATGACCAAGAAGGATTCATTCCAAGGATGCAAGGATGGTTCAATATTCAAAAATCTATAAATGTAATACACGATATTAATAGACTGAAATCTGAAAACCACATTATCAGCTCAATTGATGCAGAAAAAGCTTTTGTCAAAATCCAATGCTCATTCAGGTTCAAAACCCTACAGAAAATTGGAATAGATGGACTCTACCTCAATTTGATAAAAGCCATCTATGACAACCCAATGGCTAAAATAATTCTAAATGGGGAACAAAAGTGAAATTTCTCAGTCTTAAATCAGGTACAAGACAAGGATGTCCTCTATCACCCCTCCTATTCAATATAGTTTTGGAATCATTAGCAACAGTCATTAGACAAGAGGGAGAAATAAAAGGAATAAGAATAGGTAAAGAAGAAGTTAAATTATCAGTATTTGCAGAAGACATGATACTTTATTTGGAAGACTCCAAAAATTCCAGCTAATAGAAATGCAGTAGCATAGCAGGATACAAAGTTATTGCTCAAAAAGTCAATAGCATTCCTCTACATAGATAACAAACACACTGAGAGGGAAACTATCAAAACAATAACTTTTGCAATAGCATCACAGAAAATGAAATACCTTGGAATTCACTTAACCAAGGAAGTCAAAGCTCTTTTCATGGAAAATTACAACACCCTAAGAAAAAAGACCATAGAGGATTTCAGAAAATGGAAAAGTATTCCCTGCTCCTGGATAGGAAGAACCAACATTTTGAAGATGGTCAGACTTCCAAAATTGTCGTACAGATTTAACGCAATCCCTATCAAACTGCCACCAACATACCTCCCAGACCTAGAGAAATCATTCCTAAAATTCATTTGGAACAAGAAAAGACCTATAATAGCAAAGGCAAACCTGGCCAACAAAGAGAAGGCAGGATGCATCACAGTTCCTGGCTTGAAATTATAGAACAAAGCCACTGTGACAAAATCAACATGGCACTGGCAACAAAATAAACCTGAGGATCAATGGAATAGATTAGAAGATACAGAGGCCTCTGTGAACACACTCAGCCACCTGATCTTCAACACAGGGACCAAACTAGTTTACTGGAAGAAAGATAGCCCCTTCAAAAAATAGTGCAGGAAAAACTGGATTTCTACATGCTGAAAACTAAACCAGGTCTATCACCATGCACTAAACTAAATATAAAGTGGATTAAAGATCTAAACATTAAAACAGAAACACTCAATCTCCTGGAAGAGAAAGTAGGAGGAACTCTTGAAGAAATAGGGGTAGGCACAGAGTTCATGAACAAACATATTTGCACGGGAAACATTTTAAAGAATTAACAACTGGGATCAACTCTTCTTGAGGAGTTTCTGCACGTCAAAAGAAATTGTCAACAAAGTGAAATGACAACCGACAAATTTTGAAAAAATCCTAACTAATAAGCAATCAGACAGAGGTTTGCTGTGTAGAATATATAAAGAACTAAGATATAACAGGGCCCTCAAATTTGAAGACCCAATTCAGAAATGAGCATCTGAGATGAATACACACTTCTCAGAGGACGAAACTAAAGAAGCGAATAAATATATGAAAAACTGCTCCACATCGCTAGCCATCCATGAAATGCAGGTAAAAAACAACACTGAGATACCATCTCACTCCAGAAGGACTGGGTATCATGAAGAAATCAACCAACAACAAATGTTGGAAAGGATGTGGGGAAAAGGGAACACTTCTCTACTGCTGATGGGAATGTAGACTGTGGCAATCATTGTGGAGATCAGTGGGGAGACTCCTCACCAAACTAGGACTGGAAATCCCATTCAAGCTGGCTATCCCCCTACTGGGAATTTTTCCTGAAGGAACTTAAAACATCATATCATAGTGATATATGTGATAGCAGCACAATTTGTGATATCCAAATCTTGGAAACATCCAAGATGCCTGTCCCATGAGGAATGGTTGAAAAAGATGTGGTATTTCTATACAATGGCATATTACTCGGCTATAAAGAATGATAAACTTGAAGCATTTATATTGAAGTGGATGCCACTTGAACATATACTCATAAGTGAAATAAACCAGACACACATGCAAATATCGTATAGTTTCCCTAGTATAAGAAATACAAATAGGAATGTATAACAACTAAAAAGAATTTAATCAGATAGTTATGGCATATTGAACTGCATATGTTGCAGGGAACTAATCAGCTTCTGTGCTGAATGGATAGCAACCTAAGTTACAGATCAAAAATTGGAGAAATAGAAGAGCCGCAAGGCCTGCCAACATTTTGTTCCCTAGCCTTTCAAGGTCAGCGAAGACTGAGGATTTAGGAGAAGCTGTACTGTAACATCATGGAACTCAGTTGTGCCCCAAATTTTCAAATCAAAGAGATTATGGAGCCATAGAGGAAGGTGATCAATGATCTATAGTGTGCCTGGGGAGAGTCACATGGAGAGAAAACTTTCTCTCAGACTCTCACAGAGAGCAAACTGGTCAAGGAATGACCGTGATTCATCCACATGGCTGACACTGACAAAGGATCTACATAGTGAGGTACAGGGGTACAGTATAAACCTTGAGGGAAATTGACTGACCTCATCAGATAGCTCTTGCTTTATCTCGGTGTTAACTATCCAGCAGAAAAATATAGAAGTGAGGTATATAAAATAAGGCCATAATAATAAGCTGAGCTGTAAATGGCTCTAGTCAAAAACTTCAGATAACCCACTATTAATTTAGATTGCTGGACTGTGTTTGATTGTTTCCTTGAATTCAGGCACCTATAATAATTGAATGAAAATAGAACACCTATCTTTGATAGGACTAAGCAAAAAAGATATAAAGGAAGAACCATTCTGTGTTTGTACAAACAGTACAGTTAGGATAAATATGTAGTACTTTGCCATAATTCTATGAGAAGAAATATATGCACTAATAGTGTTTGGACAGGATATCCCGTCTGCTTCTTGTTCTATGGATAATCACTAGGAAGATAACAATGTAAAAAGTATTAATTATTGAAACTGTACTATAATTCAGCTTTAAAAAATAAATACACTACTACACTCTCTTAATTCATTGATTTGAGACACCTGCTCTAATGGTGTTTGTAATAGAATATCAAGAATGTGTGTTGTATGACAAAAAACCACTATGAAAACAATAGGCAATGTGTTAATTATTGAATCTGTCCTGCTAATTTGAATGTCTCATTACTATTTGTTCTTCAATTAAAAAATGAATTTAAAAAAATAATAAATTCTATACTGTTTGGTAGAGGGACACACAAAAACTCTTACTAAATATTATTAAATGATAAAGCCTCCAGAAAAATAATTCCATTTCTAGATTTAATTATTGAATTAAACAGAGTATTTTTCCATCATGATTTATAAAGCAAAATTTAAAAAAATACTATCTTCACTGAAAAAAAATTTAGAAATGTGATTTACAGTAATGAAGTGATCCAGATGGAATTCTATTCCCACTCCCTCCTTACTTTCTTCGCCCTATTTCTAATTTTGATTTATAAAAATTAATATTAACATGCATTATGCAAAATAAATATGATTCTTCTAAAGTATTATCCCTCTGCTTAAGAAATGCCATTAATTAATACTGAAGATAATGCAATACTCTAAAAGAAATTTAGCACACAATTTGTCAGTACTATACTACTATATAAAATTAACATGGCTAGAGAGACAACTCAGCTGTCTAAGTTCCTGAGTAGAAAGTGAAAAATTCTGGGATCACAGGCCATGCTGGCCACTGAAACTGGGTGTAGAGGTGCACACCTATAATCCCATTGCTGGGAAGGCTGACACAGGAGGATCATTATGAGTCTGAGCTGTGTAGTGAGACTCTGTACAAATACACAAAATAAAATGAAATGAAATAAACCATGTCTATGGATTGTTACCCATTGAAGATTGAAACGAAAACTTAAAACTACAACACATATATTAAGGAAGATCATAGTGAACAATTTTTAACTTAGAAGGTAAAATATGCATGCTAACTGCAATTTCAAGGTAAAAGTGGAAAGTGTAAAAGCAAAACCTGTTGAAAGAAAAACAAAAATAATAACAGTCAAATTAAAGATGCAAAAATATATAAAGGCAATTAATCATATAAGAATAGCCATATAATACCTTGTAAATATGTCAAATCTATGTTAATAATATAACTTGACAATAAATGACTCACTTTCCAAAAAATTATAATGTAGTATATGCAGAAGACAAACATAAAACATAACATTAAAATAAATGTATTGTTTATAAAAATGAATAAAACATGGCAAATAATAACAAATAATAGTATTGAAGAACTTTAATACTAGGGGAAAAAAAGCAAAAATATAAATAGTGATAAGAATTGCCATTACATGTATTGCAGAATGAGTTTCAAAAAAATTAACATATGCACACCAGATTGTGTACTTAAGACTCATTCCATTTGTTGCTTTAGTTAGTCTTAAAAGCATCCCTATTTTTTTTTTTTGAGGGAGGGTCTCACATCTGAAGTTCATGCTGGCCTGGAATCCCTATAATTTAGCTAATGTTAATATTTTGCTATTTTTGTAGATCATGAAGCTTAACAAGGGTTGGTTATCTTTATTATGCACTCCTGCATCTACATTTAAGCATATCTTTACACTGTTAAAATTTACTTGTGAGGAAACAGAAAATATGAATATATATAACATGTAACGAAATGGAATGCAAGAAAAAAATCTGAAAAGATGTATTTGGGCTGGGGAGATAGTTCAGTGGCCTAAGCACCTGCCTGGCAAGTGCAAGGACCCAAGTTCTATCCCCAGCAGTGCATGCCCTGTTGGCCGTGCCTCTAGGTGCATGGGGGTGGTAGTGCACACCTGTAATCCCAGCGCTTAAGAGGCTGAGACAGGAGGATCACTACGAGTCTGAGCTGCATAGCAAGACTCCATACAAAATACATAAAGAAATAAAGATTAAAAAAATCAATGATGCATACATATTACCAATCCTTTTTCATAAACAAAAAGTCCTAAACACAAGAACAATAGACTCCATATAAAATGAAATAATGAATTAAACAAATATAAAATCAAACTCAAGACTCCATGCTCATACATAATTAGCACTTAATGAGTACACTCATGGTGGGTTATTATTAGCTTAAGGACCTGCCCATTCAAAGCTTGTTCAGCTTACCACCAAGGTATGATGTTTGGAATTATGATCCATCTTTTCTTTTTGGTACAGTTCTGTATACCTTGCTTTTGAAGTATCAATCTTTGTATACTACCCCTCGTTCATGCAGTGTTTATTTTTGCTGGTAGTTGTGTATATTACAGTGCTCTAGTTCTATGGCCCGTTATACTTACAGTACTATATGTAAGACTTAGTGGGATTAGATCAATCATCAAGTTGGAGCTACTTTTGACCATTTCTTTACTCTGAAAGCAGACATGCAAGCCATATATGGAACTCTTCCTTTAGGGGACGATGAAGGCATCTAGCTGGCCTCAGGAAATGAAATTGATTATTGAGAAATCTCTGTGCATTGTTATTCTTTTTTAATCCCTTTCCTAGCCTGTCCTTCTTTGTTCCTACTTTTTTTTGTGGTACCAGGGACTGAACTCAGGACCCTGACTCTACATTTCTTGACCTTCTTCTCCTATATATTTCTGTTACACGTTTCAGTACATAAGGACCATGCTAAGATTTAATAACTATTAAGGGACAAATCTAAATATTATGTACAGACTGTTTAGACTCTCATGAGTCTCAGTGAACTTAAACATGAGCTCCCTTTTAACTGTCATTGGGATTTCTAGTCAATCCTTCTCAATTTGCTCTGCATTTATACATTAGCAGATGGAGAGCAAAGCTATGAAGAAATGTATGTGCTAGATTACTTTGATTTTCTGGGATTATTATGTATTGCTGATTATCTTTATTGCCACTGTTATGTTAATTTATTCTTTAGTTCTTGTTATGACTCAGGCTACTATACCAGTTATTTCTGTTGTCAGTAAGGTAGCCTTAGAAATATACTATTTACATGAGTTATTATTTTAAATGTAAATAGTTAGTCACAGCTGCTGCAAGTTTCCCAATTGTAAGCTAGAAAAATGAGGTGGAGAGGTGAGGGCACACATGCATCTAGCAATCCTTCAGGCATTCCTAATAAATATGAACAAAAGAAAAAGAAAAGGAAGAATTTTCCTTCAGGACCCTAAACTTTAACTTGGAGGGATCTGTATAAATCCTAGCACCATCTACATATACAATAAATGTAATCATAAGTTAGATTTGGAATTAGTAATTTAAACATTTACACCTTCATGAGTTTTTTTTCAAAGAGAATAAATAACAAAACAATAAAAATACAGAATTTCAAAGCAAGATCATCAGAAATTGCTCATAATATAATGTAAAGATATAAACTACTTTGAAGATAGCAATGTGAAATGTAAGGAACATTGTTGCACTCTTAAGGTCTTGTTATGAAATTTATAGCATTGTTTTTGTTTTCTTCTCTTTAAAAAACAATAGGAAATGAACCGTGGTTGTTATATTACATATTATTACATTGCTCAGATTACCAGAGAGAGGATATCAAGAAATGGAAAGACATCACTTGCTCGTGGATAGGAAGAACCAACATTTAAAAATGGCCATACTCCCCAAACTATTACATCTATTTAATGCAATTCTGTGCAAAATATAATTAGTATACTTTACAGATCTAAAGAAAACATTCCTAAAATTCATCTGGAATCAGAGCAGACCTAGAATAGCAAAGGCAATCCTAGGCAACAAAAGCAAGACAGGAGACATCACAATCCTTTGCTTGCAATTATATACAAAGCTATTGTGATAAAATCAGTGTGGTATTGGCAAACAAAAATCAGAACTGTGGATCAATGGAACAGATTTGAAGGTGTGTACAAAACTTCTAAACTCACTTGCCCACCTCATCTTTGATAGAGGCCAAACATGTTCACTGGAAGATGTCCTCTTTAGTAAGTGATACTGGAATAACTGGCTTTCTATATGCCAAGGCCTAAAACTAGATCCATGTTTCACCATGCACTACATTAAAGTCAAAATGAATCAAAGATCTAATGTTATTAAAACAGGAACACTAAATCCACTGGAAGAGAAAGTAGGTATAAATCTTGAAGACATTAGGATAAGCAGAGAATACATAAAAAAAAAAAAAAAAACCTGCATAGGAAGTTGCTCAAATAATCAACAACTGAGATCTCATGTTATTAAAAAGTATTTGCACATCAAAAGACAGAGTAAAAGGAAAACATACAAGGGGGGGAATTTTAGCCAACCATCCCTTATATAAAGGACTTCTACCTAGAACACATAAACAATTAAAAAAAATCCTGTCTCCAATATTCAAAAACCCAATTCAGAAATGGGCATCTGATAAACATTTCTCAGATGGTGACACACAGACAGCAAATAAATATTTGAAAAAATGTTCATCACTGGTCCTTTGAGAAATGCAAGTTCAAACGTTCATGACAGTTTGGAGAAATGTTCTGATTAACTCCACCCACACAAACATTTCTTAAAATTATTGAACAATAGCGTATGAGATTCCATATGTTTAGTTTCAGAAAAAGTTCTTTGCATACATTTTAACAAGTAATCAAGATTATATTGAGCCTCTTAAAAATGAGTCAAATAAAATGTGCACTATGAAAAATATTTTCAACTTAACTCTTTTGAGATGAATCAATA
>PVKA01013070.1:20609-37091 GCA_004027165.1 Ctenomys sociabilis
GTCCAACCACCATTAGTGCAGATCTTGCCTCTCATAGAATTATGTAGAAGCACAGCGTTATCTATCCCAACTGTACTGTCTATACACACACATCCTGATTTTTTCTTTCTACAACCCTTCCTTTGTCTACACTTGTCAAAAGTGGGCACTCCATTGACATTCAACTACCTTAGGTTCTTGAACTCGACACCACAATCCATGCGACTGTCATTCATTTGCTCCCAGTGTATTTCATGCCATGAATATACCACCACATATAGCATATACGTGCGTGTTGCTGTTATAGATGTTATCATTCCTTCTTTTAAACTGTTAATATAAGAGCATAGAGCAGACAGACCATTAAATGGATTTTTTTTTCTTTTTCTTCCTTTTTTTTTTTTTTTTTTGGTGGTGCCAGAGATAGAACTCAGGACCTTATGCTTGCCAAACAAGCACTTATTCTACTGCACTATCTCCCTGGCCCCCAAATTAAATGGATTTTAAAATTAGCAGTATAATAAATATTATTAATAGTATATATATATAATAAAATGCAGATGACTAGACTGAAGGGAAGACTATCAAAGTCAGGATATCAATCATCCCTGGAAAGAATGGGAATGTGTAGGATTCCAATGCCATTAACTGTCTTCTATTACTAAAGTAGAAAGTGGATGGGTGTGGGTGTGTATTGATTCTTCTATGCTCTACGTTTTCTGTGTTCCTAAGAGTTCCATGAAATTACAAGAAAGGCATCTCTTTATTTATTTATTTATTTATTTTATTTATTTATTTATTTATTTATTTTTACAGAACTGGGGATTGAACTCAGGCCCTTGTGCCTGCCAGGGAAGCACTTATTCCACTGAGCCATCTCCCCAGCCCAAGAAAGGCATCTCTTTAGATGAAAATAAGAAATCAGAAACAAACTAAGAATTAAAAAAAAATTCATATTAAATCTTTTATAATGACTCAGGAATAATGAATGATTCAGGAATCAAGAATCCAGAATATGCTAGGTTGCTTTTCTTTTCCTTTCTGGATAAAGCCGCTGATCATATACACCATGTGTTATAAGTAGTCCCGCTAATGACTGACAGTGGATTTCTTGTTCAGGTATTCAAGTCCTTTCCTACAGGCTCAACTCATTCACACTTCTGACAGAAGACCTCAAGGAGGGCAGGATTTCACCTCAAGGGTTGGGTTATAATGATCTGATTTTCTTCTTTGTTACTCATTTATGCTCTCATGCTTTCTCTATGGCAAGCTTGTTCATATATATATATATATGCTTCTGGTGAGTGAGCCCAGAAGTGAATTTTCCAGCTGTCAGACTTTGAAATGACGGCAGACCTGGCTGACAACAGGATGACAGCCTCAGGGAAGTAATAACAAGAGGACCTAGTTATAGCCACAGCAGGATTTCTGACATACATCGCCTGAGACACCGAGTGTTTCCTAATACACACAGCCCGAGACATAATGAATGTTTGTGATCTTAAGGTAAAGACATAACTCCTATAAACAGAATATTAACTGGACTAAAAGAAATGTAAAATACATTTCTAGGAGTAAAGTTGAGAAAAGAAGAAAAGGGGATCTGGGGAAAGGTCACAGCAGTCTAAGAAGCTAGTCAGCTCAAGGCCCTGAGTTTGATCCCTGGTACCACGTGCTGCATCTGTCATGGAATCCCAGGCATGCGGAGCTGGCCACTGAAACTGGGTGTGGTAGTGCATGCCTGTGATCTCAGTGCTGGGGAGGCTGAGACAGGAGGATCACTATGAATCTGAGCTACACAGAAAGACTCTGTACCAAATATATAAAAAATAAATAAATGATTTAAAAAATCAAAAAAATGAATGAAAGTGATCCATTTTGATAACTTTATAAAGATGGTTACACCAGGTACATTTCTAGCAAGATCAGTAAATTCGATACTCTCTCCAAAAGAAAACCTGCATCATTCTGGAAAATGACTTTGGTCATGCAGCAAATGGATACTTATTTATAAAAATTATTGTACCTCAGGGAAGAGCATATTTCAAGTGTCTACGCCTCAGTTACTCACCTTCCCCAACCAGATGTTTCCTGCATGGTTATCTAGGCAAGTCTCGGAACAAGCACCATAGCTGCTGCTGGTGGAATCAGCACACTTACTTGAGATGTTCTCAGTTAAAGACTAGAGAACAGGATCATCCACTGCTCTTGCATCTCAGGTTTAGTTTACAGCCCTGATCTCTTTTACTTTATCTTTTTGCCTTGTCTTCTTCCTCCTGCTGTTCACTTCTTACCTATTCACAGGTGTACATTCTCACAAACACAAGCTCAAACATCCCCATTTATTCACGAATGTCAATGTTCCTTTAGCAGTCCCCCAAGCCCCAGGACAGATGGGGGGCATCAGGTGGTTCCTTTGTGAAAAAATTTCTCCTAAAATGACCTGACAAAGAATAATGAGGCTATTGCTCTAGAGTTATGGAATACAGCAGGCTCAACTACCTGTTCCTGAGACCCATTAGAATCACAAGAAAAGGGTGAAAGCTATTACATTTTGCAGCTACTGCCACTGACATTGCGTTGGCTGTCATCTGTATTCTTCCTAATGTAAGAGCAAAACAGAATCTGCCCAGTTTTCTTCATCCCCACTGCCTCTTAAACAAAAATCCTATCATTAAAAGAAAAAATCCTATCATTCATTTGAAGGTTTGATGATTCAAGCCACACGTGTACCGTTAGACCACAGGTATCATTTAATTTTAATCTCAGAATTGCTTCCTAAATCATAATAATGGCTATTGGGTTTCTACCTATATTTAACCTCTTTCTCTGAGTGTAGATGCATGAGATGCTTGCAGTGTGGACTACAGGACTATTCAATCATTCCTCCAGGTAGGAGATAGATTTAACGTATGGTGACTTTCATAATATGGTGATAATTAACACCAACAAGGTATCTCTGCATAGCAATAAAAAGAAATAATGAGGTTGTGCTCCAACATCGCAGCAAAATGTCATTCTTTGGATTACTTCTCCAGAGTTGTACTTATCATGCAAGCCCCGCCAAAACTCTTATTTATCTACTGCTATAGCTGTAAGATAGGACAGCAGGTTATAGAAGGAATCATGGCTTTGGCTTTTATATTTATAAAAAAAAAAAAAAAAAAGGAAAAGAGGCCAAGATAAATACATGTCAGTTGGACCTGTCACTGCACCCAAAATGATGCCACAGTTAATCCCGTGTGACTATCCCTGTGCTTCATCTTCTGTGTTTTCCTGTGGTGACTGAAATGGTCATTTCGCTCCTCTCGGGGTTGGAGCCTAACGACCCTTTGTGCAATGCTGCAGTGGAAATCTAGCAGGAATGTGTAGCTGGTTTCACTGCCATCAATACACACAGCCTCCCAAGACAGAAAACCAGGTCGAAATTAATTATGTGGGTACAAGGGCCTGTCTGTCCTGTGGATGAAGTGTCAGGGCAGTCAGGACGTATTCTTCCCTATTAACACATCTGCTCTCCAGGCCTGTGTCCTTTGGAATGTTTCTCCTGATCTCTGGTGGAGATACACAGATATCAGCAAATTCAATAAGATGCTTCACAGATTAACTTGACTGTGAGGTTAAAGTTCTCAGAAGGATACAATCCTTAAAGGAATACCACAGACTAATTTTTTAACTGCATCTGCATGAGATTTCTATCACTATGATACCACATGTAGTTTAGCAATGTTCAGAAATCATCATTGTGTATAAAATATTTCATATTTTCTTTCCTTTTCCCCTTAAGTACAATGAATTTTATCCAAGAAATCTTTCCAGTGAGCAGAAAATGTGGCTGAGTATGGAAATATCTAAATCAATTTTCTTCCATGTCCACAGTTGAATACAGCTGTGACAGTTCAGGGTAATATAGTGAAAAATCCAATGTAGGGGAGTTGTATGTGCACTAGGTTTGCAATCTTTTTACACTTCCTTGTTTGGAACAATGCACTGAGGGGTCAATTAGCACAGGGTTTTCTTTCATGTAAGCTCAGTGTTTTTTGGGTTCCTTCATTTCCTTAACTGTCCCAAAATACTCCAGGTTGAAGCTTGCCTTACAAACTATTATATTTGAGTTGGGGCAGGTTGATGGTTTTGAACTTAATATTGAACAATGTTTTTAATGTTTAGAAACAGGTGCATCCTCTGAATTCATCTCCCATCATCCATCTCTCACCCTTTTGTCTCTTTCCTCATTAGCACTAAATTTTCATTCATAGTAAGACTTCAAAAATTTGAAAATAATATGAAGATCCTAGAAAACAACAATGTATTCTGACTCCTATTTCTTTCATATATCTGTATTCTTTACATATCCAATAAAATCTATAACCTATTTCAGCTTAATGTTGCAATAATTTGTTCTCCTTATAAAATATCAGCTGTGAAACCAAATATACATCTATGTATATGTATCCATATAGAAATATTATCACCAAATCTTACAGTACCAATGAATAGAAAAGGAGATCTTAACAATCTTGAGATTTTTTAATGTTTTAGTTGTCATATCTGTAGTTTGACATTTTTTATTTAAATAAAATATATATTGGGGCTCGGGAGATAGCTCAGTGCTCTAAGCTCCTGCCTGGCAAGTGCAAGGACCCAGGTTCGATCCCCGTTACTGTATGCTGTGCTGGCCCCAGATCTGGGTGTGGTGGTACACACCTGTAATCCCAGCACTAGGGGCACTGAGGCAGGAGGATCACTATGAGTCTGAGCTGCATAGCAAGACCCTGTACCAACTAAATAAATAAAAGATGTTAAAAAATTTATAGGGTATGTATTAACTCATTTTTCACCCTGTGCTCTTTACTGGAAAACAACTCTCAAAAACAAAGTTACCAAAGAAAGAATAATATAAAGGCTTACTGAATTTTCCTACTAGTCATGGGTTGATATCTGTTGGCTGTTTGTTTTTTTTTTTTTTAAACTGTCGAATAAACTTCACAATTAAGAGATACCTCATAGTTTAGCAGTAAGCCTCAAGATGTGCTGTAGTCAGAGGTATATGGAAATGTCTGTTTTAGCTTTCTTTTCCAGACTCAGAACTGAGGAAACTGAACGCCCTGTAATGGACACATAGGGAGTGCGCACGAGGAGGAGACATAGAATCTCATCAAGGTGTATGATAATGACAGCTACTGTAAATGAGAGAAACCATTCTGGGTAATGAGTAACCCTCTGCTTGTACCTCACGGAGTACACTGGGGAAAGCAACCACCTCAGCCATGCAATCATGACGCCTCTGCTTTTAAAGTATGATCTGTGCATAAATGGAAAATTTTCTTTTTTAATGTATTTGGTACAGGGTATCACTATGCAGCTAGACTCATAGTGATCCTCCTGTTTTCAGCCTCCCCATTACTGGGGTTACAGGTGTGTGCCACGATGCTCTGTCTCAGTGGCCTGCTCAGCATGCCTGGGGGCAGGACTGGGACAGTATGTAGTGCCAGGATCGAATCCTGGGCCCTGTGCTTGCTTAAGCAGGCACTTAGTCCACTGAACTATCTCACTGGCCCAAATGAATAATTAATAAGAGCAAAACAATGACAATCCCAGTACAGAGAAGTATATGAGAGGCCTGCCTAGGAAGGATACATTTATATTTTGGATTCTTTGGCAAGAGGTATAGAAATGAAGACTGATAGTTTGCCAGATATACTGCTTAGAGCTCACTGTAAAATTCCATGTTGAATTTAGCTATAACACCAAACTGGATGAAAATATTATTTCACAGAATTTGTTCAATCATGCTCAACTGTTCAGTGCCTCAGCTGAACAGTCCAATCTCTTGCAACCTATCATTGCACTGTTTAAAAATTTCAAGTTTGGAAATTTAAATACTTTGCTGAAATTTCTAATCATTTTTCAAGGCCTCACTCAACTATTCTCTCTCTCTCTCTCTCTCTCTCTCTCTCTCTCTCTCTCTTTCTCTCTCTCTCTCTCTCTCTGGAAACCTTTCCCAGTCTTCCCTGCTGGCAGAGTAAGGTTCCGTAAGGTTCCAGTAATCCAAGGTAGCACAATTTTTCCTTAGTGTTAGCAGAATGCCATTATAGTAACAACAATAGCAACAGCAGAAAAGTAACTTACGGGCACTTCACGTAACTTCTTATTATATTAGCTCATTTAGTCTTTGTAACCATAGGGACCATATCATTAGTAACTATTTCGCTATCTGGAATGATAACTAGTATTCCATAGCTAGTCCAAGTAAAATTAATAATTAGACTCATCTGTTCTCAAGCATGGGATTTTTCACTACATCAGTATATAAACTCCCTCAAGATTTTAAATGTATTTTATTTTTTTATTTTTTCTGAACCGGGGATTGAACTCAGGCCCTTGCGCTTGCGAGGGATTAAATGTACTTTAGTGGCACAAGAGCTCTTTGAGAGTGCAGAATATGCCCTCCTATTTATCTTCAATTTCCCAATGGGAAGATTAGAGTCCCAATTGGTGCTTTCTCCTTCACAGGAGAATGTGTAAAAGAGGCAAGGAATAAGGGCCCCGCACCCTGGATCTCCCACACAGCAGCAGGCAGAAGCCTACTAGTAAGAATCTGAGGACCGCTCAAGTGATAGAAGGCTCCAGTGTGTCTGGATTCACAGCATAACCCGAGCTCAGAGCATGATAAATGTGTGCTGTCGGTGCAGCCTGCTCATTCATGTAGCCCCTAAAAATGGTACTTGTCTTTAGTCATGCATTATGAAATTTCTTTAAATGTACTAGAGTAATGGAAGACAGTAATAAGAAAATAGGTTTTTAAACAGTGACCTGAATTTTGAAATGGTCAGTATTGGCTGGGTGTGGTAACTCATGCCTGTAATCCCGGCACTCAGGAGGCTGAGGTAGGAGGATCATTTGGAGCTCCCGACCAATTTAGGCTACAAAGTGGCTCAAGGCCAACCTGAATGGCAAACGAGACTCTGTCTCAAGAAAGCTATGGTCAGTATGGTTTGCTTCACCTAAATGCAGCAGTTGGCTCTTTACCCACTAATATACATGGCAAAAAAACATTCTTGGAGTTTTTTCAGGACAATTAACAACACTCACTTGCTCAGAACACTGTGTCTCAAAGGGGTGAAGGAGAAAATTTCAAGAGATTTCTTATATTTCTACTTCCATTAGGGTATGCTTTATCCCAGAAAGCCAAAGCATATTGTAGGAAACAGAGCTGACATTTAAGAATTTCTAGACACAGCAATATCGTTTTCATTTATTTTGAGAAACAGATTTGATTGAAAAAAGAAACAATAGATTTTGAAGGTTTGATTTCAAGTTCATCAAGAATGCAAGTCATTCACCTTTCACTTTGTTTTGGCCAAAAGGAAAGCATTTCTAGATAGCATTTTCAAAGTAATTTCATTTTTTTATATGTACATCGGCTAGGTGGACTTTAGATTTCAGTACGTGTCTAATAAGCAGATTCAGTTAATTTAGTTGATTTACCATTGTTGTTCTTTCTGCATCATTCAGGATTGAAAATCCTTGGCTTTTTTTAAAACTACTAATCCTGGGATCATTTCTTTGCAGCAAAGGAAGCACTGAAGACTGCTCACTCACCTGGGTTAACTGGCCCCTTGGCTCTCTTCAGAAAACAGTTGCAAAATAAGCACAGCTGGGTCTGATGAAACAAGGCAATCTGCTCATAATAACCCAAAGACTAACATTAAAACTATACTGTCACAATGTGGGTTGGGTGTTACGTTTTATTTCTAGTTGTCCCCCCAGTGACTCATGCAGTGTTTGTGGCAGCAGGCTTATAGCGTTTATGATTAATTTCTGATCCAATGTTAGGATTATGGGTATGACAGCTTCTGGGATTCTGGTTGTGAGTGCTACAGCCACTCTGGGGTGGACTGACTGAATGCAGTATAAGGAAGGGACAGAGAGTTGTCTCTGCCCCTCCTGCAGTTGCTGCTCCTGCCTTTTGCTCCTGCTGTTCTCCACTGCCATAAACAGCAGTACGAAGCCATGTGCCACTCTGCCTTGGAGCCAGCCAAAGGTGCACTGAAATCTCCACAAATTGTAAATTAAATAAACCTTCCCTTCCTTCATTGTGGAAGTCAGATATTTTATCCCAACAATGAGAGAAAAGGAACTGAGGCATTTCATAAAGAAATGAGAAATATTTAAACTATCCTAGTTCTACTATAATCAGGTAATTAAGTGAATCTCTCTCTCTCTCCCTCTCTCTCTCTCTTCCTCCCCTCTTCCCTCAATCCCTCTCTTCTTCCTTCCCTTTCCTTTTAAAGAGACTTCATAAAATTCTCAAAGCTCTTTTGCTCTTAAAGGTAGAAAGAGAAAACAAGAGTCATGGTTGACATTTTTCATTGTAACAGATACTACTTTCTTTATTTTATGTATTCTAGAATGACTGTGATACAGTATATAAGGAATTGGAAAAATACAGTGAATGTTCACATTTAAAAAATATATTGTATCAAAAGGCACATTGCTATCAATCTTCCTCAAAATATTTCTCTTTGCTTAATACACATTTAACCCACTGTGCTGGTCACTTTATGAAGCAACTCTGCACTCACTGTTTCATGAATGTCTTTATGAGATATGATGAAAAATACTGCAAATGCTTTTAATGAGGGCCACACACAGAAATTCAGGCTTGTGGAAACACTGCAGTGTGCCCTTGTCCACTTTGTTCAGCAGATCTGCCACAACAAGACTTCTTCTTCTTCAGACTCACAGACCAAGAAAGTTACAAACTGTGAATCAGTTGTCACTGTTACATCCAGGACAGTGCAACTAAAGAAGGTCACAAAATGACTTGTAGCACTGCTTCAGGAAGTGGCAAGAAAGGTGGATGATTTCAGTGTAAAGGTAGGAAGAATGTTTTGAGGAGTATTAATGGCAATTTTTCACTGTGAGTTTTTATTTATTTATCTTTTTCATTTAAAGGTACAACTTTTAGGGCCAATCTGCACTAATGGTGGTTGGACAGGATATTATGTCAGCTTCTAGTACTACGGTCATCCACTAGGAAAATAATTATTGAATTTTTTTATATAATTCAGGTATAAAAAATAAGTAAGCAGCTACACTCTTAATTCACTGATAAGAGATATCTGCTAAAATAATATCTGTAAATATAATAGCATATATGCACCTTGTACAATACCAAAACGTTATGAAAACAGTTTGCAATGTATTAATTTATCGAATCTGTATTGTTAAGGTGTCTTGAAACTGTCTGAGTGACATTTGTACTTCAATAAAATGAAAGAAAAAAAAGAGATAGCTCAGTGATCTAAAGCGCCTTCTTTGGTGAGCTTACGCAAGCATGCAGGGATCTAGGTTCAATCCCTGGCCCACATTCCATGCCAGCCCTGCTCCCAGGTTAGGCTGAGATGGCCACAAATAAATAAGTAAATAATTTTTTAAAAAAAGATATAACTTTTAACATAAATCATGTTTGACATGTATGACAGGCTGTAACTTTTTCTTTCCTCAACATTAAATTATGATTATCAATTTCACCAAAAACTTCAGTATATACTCTGTTGAAACGTGAGGTGGAAATCTCCATTAAACTTCAAATTGTATGCCGTTAATTTGCACTTGACAGAGATTTGATGTGCAATGATTACTTCTCTTTCTTTGAGTCTCCAACATTTTTGGCAAAGATTTTGCCATTATTAACCTACCACAAAAAGCACACAGAACAACATGATTGATGATGTAGAGTATGCCTAAGGGGACTCAGATGGAGAGAAAACTCTCTCTCAGGCTTTCACAGAGAACAAATTGGTCAACCAATGACCATGACTCATCCACATGGCTGACACTGACAAAAGATCTGCAAACTGTGGTAGAGGGTTACAGGATAAATTCTGAGGGAACTTAACTGACCTTGTCAGATATAAAAGTTACATTTCTTGTTATATAGGTTTTGTTGTATCTTGGTCTTAACCATTTAGCAGAAAGGTATAAAACTGAGATATATAAAGTAAATCCATATTAACATGCTGAGTTGTGAGTGGCTTAACTCAACAACTTCTACGGATAACCCACTACTGTTGTGGATTGCTGAACTATGTTGGATCTTTTTGCTGAATTCATGCACCTAAAGTATTTAGATGTCAATGGAATACCCATCTCTGAAAGGACTAAACAAAAAACGGGAATACAAAGGAAGGATCATTTTGTATCTGTCTGTACAGAATAGTTAAGATAGATATACAACTAACTACCTTTGGTTAATTCTAGAAGAAAGACTTGTACTGATAGTGTTTGGACACGATATTCTGTCTGCATCTTGTACTATGGATAACCACTAAAAAGATAACAATGTAGAATATATTAATTATTGAAGCTGTCCAATTAATCAGTTTGAAATTGTTTCATTGCTATGTTTCTCAAATAAAAAAAGCACTTTGCTCGCTGGCTATGATGGCCCACGCCTGTAATCCCAGCACTCTGGAGGCTGAGAGAAGAGGAACACCAAGAATTCAGGTCAGCTTCAGCTACACAGTGAGTTCAAGGCTAGCCTAAGCAACATAGGAAAATCCTGTCTCAAAAAAAAAAAAAAATAAAAAAAGCAAAAATAAAAAAATCATTCAAAGAAAGAAAAACAAAAACAAAGACAAAAATCCAGCCTCTTGCCACAAAAACTGGTTACACCAATAATTGTAATTCAGTTAGGGACTAGGAAATCAGTCAGTCTCCAAGAACAGTTCTATTTTTGTTACTTTTTTTGTATTTTTTTTTAGGTAAGGGTATACAGGGTGGACAGTGTCACACTACTAGATCGAACTCATACTGATCCATCTCTCTATTGCCTCCCAAGAGCTGGGATTACAGGCACGCACCACCATGCAGTTTCAATTTCAGTCTCAGCACACTGCCAGGGCAAGGCCAGCATGGCAGACCCAGCAATCGAACCCCCGGCCCCTGCACCCGCTTGCAGGTGCTTTAATCCATTGAGCTATTTGGCTAGTCTTTCAAAGAACACTTTTAAATACTCAAATTAATTTAAACCATTAATTTCCTGAAAATAACTTATGTCAAGAGTGGATGGAACTAAGCGACATGATCTACTGTATCTTTCTGCTGGGTACATATAATAAACTGGTTTCATTGGGTCATTTAAAGACCTAATGATGATAAAGAATTAATATAGACTTAGACCTACAGAGTCTAGTGATTTTCATATTAGGATTTCTTTCCATGTTCAGATCAGTAAGTAAACTGGTCATTTGGAAAAATAAAAAGCAAGTAAGAAGTAGTATGCAGATGTCCATTATGGGTCTGGAATAACAATGTGAAATGCTATTTCATCAAGGATTTAAAGTCCGCTTTAAACTGTCCCTGACAATCTGAGGTCAGCAAGGCAGGTGAGGAACTTATAAGCAGATTACATATTTGCTTCCATTTGTGGCTTATCTCTTAAGTGCCTAAAACCTGCAGTTACAGAAAATCAGCCACAAGCCATGCGTACTAAATGGAAATAACAAGAGCTGCCACTGGGCCCTTGGGATGTGGTTAAGTGGAAGAAGGTATATTCAGCAGGTGCGAAAAGGCTGGGAATTCTTTTTCCAGTTCTTGCCTCCAGCCACAGAAAGAAAAAAAAAAAAAAAAAAGAAAAGGTTACATTTAAAATAAAAATCATCCCATAGCAAGAAGTAGCAAATTATGCAGCTTAGTTATTAATTTTCAATATCATTAAATTGATAGTTTCTTATATATTTTATTTTGAGATTATATATATATATAAAATATCTCAAAATAAGATATATATATATATATATATATATATATATATATATATAACTGAATATTATTAGTTTTATAAGAGATAGTTTTCAAGATTAGGAGTCCCTTATACAATGATTTTGTAAACTTTTTTTAAATGTATTTAGCACAGGGTCTACAGGATCTCATTACACAGACTGGACTCAGAGTGCTCCACCGGTTTTTAGCCTCCCAAGCGCTGGAATTACAGGTGCACATCATCATGCCCAGTTTCAATCACCACCTTAGAGTGCCCTGGGGGGCAGGGCCAGCACTGCTGACTTTGTAAACTGTTTAATTTATATAAAATTGCATTCAAAAACAGAAAATGACTTCTAGTTTTAGTCTTTTTCAGAGAAAACTGGGAATATCATAAAATAAACTAAATAAGTTTTCCTTGAATTTCAAAAGTTTTGAAAACATTAAGTAAATAAGTAGCTGCTCAATAAATACATTGCAAAAGGTAAATAAGTAGTGATCACTTTAATATATGATAGCAGTGAAAGCACAGAAATCAATAAATGTATGGGTTTCACTTTTTAATCTATTCCACCTAGAGACCGTCCCAGCTAGCTTCGTATGATAGGGTGGCATTAACTGATCATTCACTATACTCTATAAGCCAGTCATCCCTATTTTATTTTCTTATTAATGCTCTCAACCTGCTTAACTTATAAGGTAAGATGTAGACATTTTTATAATGCATAATAATAAGCTTTGGCTCCTGCTATGGATCAAATGTGTTTCCCAAAAAGTCCTGTGTTGATTTCCTGCCTGCTGGTGAGCTGGTGCATAACCGGGCTGTTGGAGGTAACCAGGTTACTAGGCAGAGCCTGCGTCAATTGGTCTAGTCACGCTGACACAAGCACTTGCCATCAATGCTCTGATGTTCTGCGCTTGAAGACACAGCTATCTGCAAGCCAGGAAGCGTCACCTTTCCAGACAAGGCTGATGCAGGTTCTCTGACCTGTAACGTCCAGCTTGCAGAAGTCTAAGAAAGTAATATTTGATGAATAAGCCATCCAGTGTATCATGGCCTGTTATGGTGCCTAGGCAGGATTATGATATATTCCAAGCTATAAGATTTTAAAACTAACATTATTACTGTTACTATCAGGTTCTTGAATTTTGTAGTAGACAAGATTTTGCAATGTAATCACTTGGTAATAATAATAATACAATCTCATGCATAAAAATTGCCATGATTTAGTAAAAATAGGTTTCCAAGTAATCTTTTAAGGAATGTACCAAGTCAATGATTGCCAACGGGTGGCATGTGGGTCACATCAGGTACTCAGAGCCCTGTCACCTGGGAGCCAGGTGACCTCAGCATAGACCAAAATCCCCTCCCAGGCCTTGCACCACAACGCATGTAGGAGTATTAATGGATGATGACTTCTGGAGAAACAAAACTTGTAGGCATGAGTCATTACATAATTCTGGTGAACATGTTCAGTAACTGGTAATAATTGTCCACACTGTCTTGTGTAAAATTATCTAGAATCACATTGTTTCCCCCACGCATTTGTGAAGTCTTAAAAATTATCTGAAAAAAAAGTTTTCCATAAGCCAATTGGGGTACATGTGGCACAAATGCACCCTTTTCAATGATGAGCATTCCATGTGTGATATAATGAGACAAAACTCTCATCATTAGAGCTCCAGACTTCGAGAATGATTATACAAAAACACATCACATTCCACATAACCTCTCATGATCAGAAAAACTCAAAATCTTATCATGATCCCAAAGTTTCCTAAAATAAATTGTGCACCTGTAATACAGTCAGATGACCACAAGCTCAGGGGAACAAGCTGGAAAGCTTGAAAGCAAGCAGAGGTAGCTGGCAAACAACTGAGAAAGGCAGGCTAGATGCGGAGGCAGGGTGTACAGGGTAGCGCGGCACAGCATTGCTGCGGAGCTGACCAAGAGACCAAGGCCGGCAAGCAGGCTTGGCTGGTGAGGGAAGAGGCTGAGGGTGTGGCTTTGCCAAGATGAGGAATTGCATTTAACAGAATAGGAGCAAAAGCAGTGAGTGGAGCTATTTAGGAAAAAGGAAAAAATAGAAGTGTACAAAAGGTACTTAGGGTGGTTATACATCTAATTACTTTTAGTTCACTACAAAGAAAATTTTGTGGTAATATTGTACAGACAAGATATCATGGCTGTATTTTCTAATCTGAATAACGACTATGATATGCAAGGTATCAACCTTGTACTCTGACCTGTTCTGAAACTTGGTTTTATTTTTAGGTTTTTTTTTATTTTGGAGGTATATATCCCAAAAATACAAAACATATACTAAAATTTCAGTTACAGTACTATGAAGAAACTGGACTTTTTAAGGGAGGTGTCTGACAATGACACAATTGACTTCAGTTACAAATGCTTTTGGGGGGTTGGATACTTTGTCTTGAAACATATGGTAAAATTTTGATTTAGCGAACTTTGTGTCAGGCGGCAAACACAGGGCCATCTTTCCTGCATAAACAGAAATGTGGGCTGTCCTCCAGAATCAAGGAACAAATTAAGCTCTGCACTGAGGTAGCCCGTTACAGGGCTATGGAGAGAGCAGAGGCTTTTACTGGGGAAAAGGGCTTTTGAGAGGCTTTTTTTCCTCTTTCTATCTAGCTTTCTTTCTCTTTCTTTCTTTCTTTCTTTCTTTCTTTCTTTCTTTCTTTCTTTCTTTCTTCCTTCCTTCCTTCCTTCCTTCCTTCCTTCCTTCCTTCCTTCCTTCCTTCCTTCCTTCTGGTGGGTGCGGTGCACCTGGCCATGATGCCAGCCTGTCTCAACCACCAAAACAAAACTAGGAACCCCTTGGCCTTTCTCTAGCCTCACTAGTTCTGAAAATGAGAAATATTTCGAAAAACCTCTAAAGCTTCCCTTCTTTTTAGTATATAACTGCAAGGAGTGGACCTCAGAAAATATGGGAGATTGAACAAACACTTTGGTTTTCTTGGCTCATTGCTCCCCGGGTGTCATGTTTTCATCCCAGCTCCCATGCCCCCTCAGCACCAGTGCCTGACACATGCGCTTTGATGTTGCAAGTCTAGCATGAAATTCAAGTGACTAGGAATCAAAACCCAGCCATGCCCCCTCCTAGGACGCAGGTGCTGTCATTTCACCTTCAGTTTAAGAAACCGAAAGCTGCTTTTCACATCCTTCAGTATTTCATGCTCAACAGCAGCAGCACCTCTTGGGAGCTGAAAAGCAGCAAGTATCCCGCTCCCTTGGCAAAAAGAATTTTCTTCGATTGTCAGCAAATAAAATAAGATAAAATAGAATTCTTACTTTAAAAGGAGGGTGTAGAAATTATCTTAATCGGAAGGAGTATACCTTGCATACAACTAACAGGAAATTTTTCTCTCTCTGAGGCTCTTGTCATCAACTGTTTTTTTTTTTTAAGTATTTGACCTGATGAATAGCACAGACCGTGCCACTGAAGTAAAGGTTATAGTGTTTTCTTGTGACTGTAGTAATTTTAATTTAGATGGTACAAGGCATTCTAATAACATCAATAATGATGTAATAGCTAAAAATGTGACATATTTGAGTAAGCATTAATTTATGGTTCAAACTTTTATCTCTGTGTTATTCAAAATTTGACAAATAAATGAACACAAACACATACACACACATACACACACATTTGGGACCCCCTTTTGTTTCTCTCTGAAACAGAAGCTTTCTTTCTCCCCCCAAAATTTATTCAGATCTTTAAAAATATATGAAAATAGAGCCAGTCAAATAGCTCAGCTGATTAAAGCATCTACTTAGGCAGACATAGGGGTCGTAGGTTCGATCCCAGGCCTGCAGTAACCATCCCGCCTGTGGGGCATGCTGAGCAGGTGATTGAGACTGGGCATGGTGGCATGTAATCCCAGCTTTTGGGAGGCTAAACACAGGCAAAATAAAGACTTACGAGTCTGATCGTAGTGAGACCCTGTGCATCCTGTAGACAGACTCTTACTAAAATACAAAACAACTCAAAACTATATGAAAACAAGTCATCTTATGCATCCTTCTTTGTATTTTTAGATTTAAACCATTTTATTAGATTACTTTTTTGGGCTAATGATATTTCCCCTTCCCCTATCTCCTTTTTAAAAATGAAAGGTGTGCAGGACAGAGATGGAGTGGGTGACGCTTTGGGGAAGACCGACTCAGAAGCGCTGAGAGCGGAAGCGGGGCTCGTAGGCACCCTCGCTGCTCTGGCCTGATGGATCGAGCAGCAGCAGCGTCTGGCTCGCGCTTCAACACTGGCTGAAGAGCACCACGCATCCCAGAATGCTTTCTCCAAGGAACCCTCAGTCCACTTAATCAGTCAACTTATCTCTTGGAAATACTGTCTTCTGAAAATCATTTATAATGTTTCTCAGAGCACCTTCACTAAAATTCAATGGAGAGATTTCTTTTCTCTGTTAGTGTAGTAACAAGGCACACATATAACTCAGACACCTACAAGAATAGTCTTCAGTTTTTGTGCAAAACATGGCAACCTTTTAGTTAATAAGATTGCTTCAGAATTGATAGCATTTTATCCAGGTAACAACCCAGAAGTTAAATATACACCAATGTGATAATTATATCCACTTCTTGAATTCTTTAATATATTATGTAGGAGGGTTTTCTAATTAATGCCACTTTTGGTATCACTTTTATGTTAGTACTTTTAACAGGCAAACTAATTTTTAGACTCAGGAGTCTCA
>PVKA01013070.1:37191-56195 GCA_004027165.1 Ctenomys sociabilis
TTTTTTTTTTTTTTTTTTTTTTTTTTTTTTTTTTTTTTTTTTTTTTTTTTTTTTTTTTTTTTTTTTTTTTTTTTTTTTTTTTTTTTTTTTTTTTTTTTTTTTTTTTTTTTTTTTTTTTTTTTTTTTTTTTTTTTTTTTTTTTTTTTTTTTTTTTTTTTTTTTTTTTTTTTCAAATTTCCACCTCATTATAAACTTTCTTTAGGGCAAAGGCTGTGGTTTTCTTTTTTGTGTCTTTTATCTCTTACCAGAGCTTCCAAAAATCTGTTTTGCACACAGTGAGTCCTCAATTAATGCTGAAAATTGAGAAAGGCTAATTACAAGTGGCCATATATTCCGAAAGACAAGGGATGCACAGAATCAGGTTGCTAGGATTAGGACGTTAGAAAGGCAGAGGTATTTGGAATCAGGCTCACTGGGCTGCAAGCAAGAGGAACAGGTGCAAAAGCCATTGAAGCGAATCTGCTGGCTGCTGCTCTGAATGCTTAAGAAATGGCTCCTCTAGGTGTTCTGTGAATCTGTCCTATGAGAATGCCTCTGACCAACAAGGACTGGATAATAATTAGTTCAGCACCGTGGGGCTACTCAGAGTTAAAAATAATTCTTCCCTTGTATCTTCAGAATAAAAAAGCAGTGGAAAAGCATAAAAATAGTTTTCTTTTTCTTCACTATGCTCTATTATCATAAATCCTAATACTATTTGGGAATTAGATCAATTAGTAGTGTGTCCCACTAGTAAATAATACTGATAAACAGGCATTGTTCATTTGTAGCATACAAAACAATTGCACAATCCCATCTTGTATTTTATTAATGGGGTAATTAGCAGGACAGCCACCCATTTTAATAAGCATTGTAATTATCACATCAAACATTATTAAGATTTTCTAAACCCAAGGCTGATGCTTTGGAGAATAAGCAGTGAGTGAGAGAAATTGGGCCTAATGGGATTGACTGAGGCAATTTGTTCTGCTCCAGGTCTGTCAGGCTTCCAAATCCCCGTCAGTTGTGCTAGTTGCTTCCCAAACTTTACCACCCATCATATTGATGGGTCCAAATCTTTTTAAAAGATTAAACATCACTGTCAATATCCTTACCCCTGTAGTTTCCACTGTAAAAGTTGTAATTGTAATTCCAACACAGATAAATTGATGTTATCTTCATCTCACTCTCATTTCTCAGATAGTTGTAATAAATCTACCAGACAAGAAGCCAAAATACAACCATTCTTTATTCTGACTATAATGACATGCAACAATCTATGTAAGTCAAAATAGGATGGTTAACAACCTAAGTTCACAGATCAAAATTGGAGAAATAGAAGAGCCACAAGGCCAGCCAACATTTTGGCCCTAGCTTTTCAAGGTCAGTGAAGACTCAGGACATAGGAGAACCTATACTGCAACATCATGAAACTCAGTTGAGCTCCAAATTTTCTGAACAAGGAGATTATGGAGCCACAGAGGAAAGAGATCTAAGTTCTATAGTGTGCCTGGGGAGAGTCACATGGAGAGAAAACTTTCTCTCAGGCTCTCACAGAGAGCAAACTGGTCAAGCATTGGCTGTGACTCATCCACAGGGATGACACAGACAAAGGATCTACAGAATAAGGTACAGGACTACAAGATAAACCCTGAGGTGACTTCACTGACCTCATAAGAAACAAAAAGTACATGTGTTGGTATATAGGTCTTGCTCTATCTAGGTCTTAACCATCTAGCAGAAAAGTATAAAAATGAGGTATACACCTCCGGGCCATAATAATAAGTTGAGCTATAAATGGCTATGGTCTGCAGCTTCTTCAGATAACTCACTATTGTAGTGGAATGCTGGACTGTGTTGGGTTGTGTCATCAAGTTCAGGCACCTAAATTAGTGGAATGACAATGGAGTGCCCATCTTTGACAGATGTAGACAAAGGAAGGGGTATAGAAAGGAAGAATCATGAGGTGTGTGTATGGACAGTACAGTTGAGATCAATAATGCCATGTTTCTACATAATTCTATGAGAGGCAAGATTTGCACTGATGATGGTTGGACAGGATATTATGTCGGCTTCTAGTATTATGGACAACCACTAGGAAAACAACAAGGTAGAAAGTATTAATTATTGAATCTTTGATGCAATTCAGGTATAAAAAATAAGACACGTAAACAGCTATACTCTCTTAATTTACTGATAAGAGACATATGCTATAATAATGTCTGTAAGTATAATATCATGTATGCACCTTTTATGATACCAAAACATTATGAAAACAGTTTGCAATGTATTAATTTATCAAATCCATCTTGTCAAGGTATCTTAAAACTCTGTCATTGATATTTGTACTTCAATAAATTAAAAATTAAAGCAAAATAAAAAAATAAGAGCCAGAGATGTAAAAAAAAAAAAAATGGTGTGTGATATACTGTAGGAATTAGAATGCCTACAAATGTTGAATGGATACTAGGAAAGATTGGTCTCATGTGTGACCAGGGTCTGCGCACATGAAAATTGATTAAGCTAACACTTCTGATCTAATTTCTTTCTGAATAAAAAATAAGCTTTAGTCAAATCTTAACCTTTAAAGCAGTATGACCTCTATTAGCCTGTGAGCAAGAGCCATGGCTGGCAATAAGTGAAAGAATTAGGTGAACACAGCCTTAGACAATCATTTCAATGTCCTTGAGAATCCTAAGGTAACAAGTATATTTGGAGATGTGAATTTCTTTTTTTTTTATTTTTATTCATTTGAGGAGAAAAATCAATGGAACAGTTTTAAAACAAGTTAGTGGTATACTTACAATGATTAATACATTACATATTGTCTTCGTCATAGTTATTCAGAGGACAAGATTTAGACATGATATCTTGTTGAAACAATATTAGTACAAATGTATTCTCAATGAACTAAGATAAAGTAGCTGTATATCTATCTTAACTCTACTATGTACATATATATATATATTATATATATATATATATATATATTTTTTTTTTTTTCCTATATTGGGTTTTTCTGCTGTGAAGTACCTATACTCTTTAGACTGGTTTCAAGTATGAAAAGGTCCTTTAAAGACTTCTCCAAATACAGCTTCTCTAACTACATTGGAACATCCATCTCTGAAAAAAAAAAAAAAAAAGAGGGGGATATGTTGGAGCCATGAAGCTAGGAAATCGATCAAATATGTGTAGGTGGGACTTGGCCCAGTGCCTAAAGCAGACAAGCTACCTCACATCCTGTCTGGTTAAGATTAGCGAACAGCTACTAGACAACATATTGTCATGCATTACTAACTTCACACAAGTATAAATAAAGGACAGTTTTGTTGTGGAGATGTGAATTTCAAAATTCAGACAGAAATTCTAATTGTTTTTCAATATAAACAACCCTTAGGATCTGAAAGCATGGTAACTGTTTCTAAGAAAGAATGTGAAGTCATATCAGGATTAGAAACCTGATTCTTATCTGTAAACAAAGAGTCACAAAAACTCCCGATTTCCTTTCTTTAATTGTCCTATTAATGATAGTTCATCGTTCATATGGGAAAAAAAAACAATGGAAGAAATAGTTGAACATCACTCAACAGCCCAATTTTCAAATTCAACTCTTGTTCCTTCATAAACCCATCTTAATCATTATTTCTCCAAACATTGTTCTTTTGTTGTGGAGATGCCTTCTTGGAAGGCAGCTATGCTCACCACTATACCACCAACGCAGGCTTGTTCTCCTTCTTATGTATTGAGTCAAACTGCTCTTTCACTGAAGAATACCTGAGGTCATCTGTCCTGCTTGTTTTAAATCCTACTCTGGAAGGGCCAGCCAAATAGCTCAGGGAATTAAAGCACCTGTAAGCAGGAGAAGGGGCCTGGGGTTCGATCCCTGGGCCTGCCTTTCAGGTTCCACCCCTAGGGCTGGCTGACACCACAGTTGAGACTGGGCATAGTGTGCGTGCCTATAATCCTAGCTCTTGGGAGGCTGTAAACAGCCGGATCACTATGAGTCTGATATAGTAGTGAGATCCTGAATACCCTTCCCTTATTTATTTTTTAAAATAAAAAATAAATGTTTCATTTTAAACAATATGTAAGCAAATGGTAATGGAGTCATTCTAAATCCTTTTGGAAAAGAATTATCAGAATGTGCACCATTCCCTGTGCTATTGCCTATTCTTTGCTTACAAAATATTTTCATACTTTCTTTTGGAATATGAAATCACACTTATTTAATTCAAAAAGAAATTCATAAAATGAAAGTTAGAGGATGGGAAACAATACTCCATGTGATATGAACCCAGAAAAAAAATAGGGTTAGCTATTCCGTTAAGCCAAATATCAAGGAATATCAACTCTTAAAAAAATCAAAGAAATAAATCTAGTCTCAAGATAGAGAATTGAAAAAAAAGTCTTCTGATAAAGTTTACAACAGAAATAGTTTTGACTTTTGGAACTTAACAACAAAACTTCAAAGTAAAAAAAAAACTTTGAATTTATGTTTATAAATTTAAGAAAACTACCTATGGATAAAGTTGTTAGAAATTAAATAATTATGCATACAACTAGAGGTTATTTCCAACACACAGAGGTGACCTTTTCAAAGGCATCTCTTACATTCATATTTAGTTTTGCTGTTGTCATACTTATAAGTGTTTAAATAATACCAACAGATTTGTCTTTTGCTATTGTATTTTTTAAGTTTTTGTTTTGTGTTTTTGGTCTCATATTGTCTTACTGATTTCCCTCAGTGGGAAAGACTCAGGCTGTCTTATATTAGTCCTCTTCATACTTCACACATTCATAGCTTCCTTTATGTTAGATAAAGTGCTGGTATTATCCTGGCTAGGCCAGTATTCCTTAAAAGTGAACCTTATAAACAGTGACTTGACTTTATTTCATACAACTTCTTTTTGCCTTCTGTTCATAGCTCTTGTGCTTTGTGGATCCACTTATATGTGCCCTCATGCCCATATTATTAATCATTAAGTGAGAAATCTAAAGATCTCCTGTACAACCCCAAATAAATCAGGAACTGCATCTGTTTCCTGAAGAGATTCCCTTTTCTTGCAGATTGAATTTGTTCTACTTGTGCCTCCCTCTTTAAAATCAGTGCATGTTTGTGACACATAATGAAGGGATTCTTCCTGGGGAACCTGTACTTTCACATACCACATCTCCATCTTTTCTACTTTCCCTCATCTCCCTGCCTTTGCCTCCCTCTAACCTCCAAAACTCTTCCTGTCTCCACACAGTATGTCTCCCCTATTTCTTATCATCTATTTTTTTTATTTTGTCCTTTAAAGTATTTATACTTTGAGTTTCCCGTATAAAAGAAACCATGCAATGTTCAACCTCCTGTGCCTGATTGACTTCACTTGGTCCATCTGACTAGGACATCTGTCACCCTCTTGAACTCCAGGTTCGATGGGGCTAATCTCTGGCTGGGTAGGTTTCTGTCCCCTTCTTCCTTCCTGGTCTATGCGTCTCACTGCCAAAGCTGCATACTCTGATGGAGAGATCAGCCTTTCCTCAGAGAGGAGGATGGTCCTCAGACCAAGGGCACAGGTGCAAAGGCCCAGGGGAAATCTGTTTGGATAGCATCGCAGGTCTAAGAATGTCTTCCTTCTTTGATATTTGAAAAAATATCTCACTATGCAGAAAATTCTAACTGATAAATTCAGAAGTTCAGAATGTCAAAAGCTGGGCCAAGGAGATGGCTCAGCGCAAGGGCCTGAGTTTAATCCCAGTTCTGCCAAAAAAAAAAAGGTGAAGAACATCAAAAGCTATGCTTAATTTTCTAAGTTTCTGTGATTCTATTGAGAAAATTTGTGCCCTTTTGGTACCTAAAGTTTTACAGGTGACTATATTAGAAAAACTAAATGTGTTTTGCAATAAATAGTCTTCATTTGGTTCCAAATTGTATTTCAATTTCATGTTGATATACTACAATAGATTTTATTTATATCATTACAAGAAGCACGTACGGCACTCTTCTAATTAAAAATGTAGGCCTGACAATGATGGGGGTTTTTCTGATTTGAAAATTCTGCTTTTTGGAATTTTGATTGTTCAAGTTATTATTCAAACATTAGATCAGCTAGCCTACTGTTCTAATTTTCTTATGTTTTTTTTCTTATGTAATATAACTTTGATTGTTAAACTTTGCTTTACTTCAGGAATGTCTCAAGTTTATCTTCTCTTCCTTTCAATGCTTTTTATGCTTAAATTTAAACTATCTTAACATTACTTTCTCAAAATTCTTAATATATTTTCTGCTTTGTTACATAAATTCAATAGTTTCTCTTTTCCAATTAAATGAACTATTAGTATTAATAATTATATTTTGCCTTGCATTTTATATTCCTAGATGTTTCTTGATTTCTTTATTCTTTTTTTCACATTATATTGTCTTAATTTCTTTGTTTCTGGCTAGAATAATAGTATAGCCTTCTGGTTATTACTTTGTAAAGGAACATCTAAGAATCACCAACAGAACTTACTGATAGCTCCATTCAAAAGCATTAGTTGTTCTATTTCACCAAGACTCCCAGGTTTGGGGGATACACGTTCCCTTTTTTGAGGCTTTGCCAATGTTCACAGAAAGTAGTCCTCCTACGTCCTGCCTGCGAGACGCCAGCTCAGGACCTGCACTTACTGAACCAATGCAGGCAGGGGCTGAGATCAGACTGCACACTTTTACTTACTTACCCTATTTAAATGAGATTTAAATGAGACCCTATAGAGTCTGCACTAAATCAAATTTAAAAAATTAAAAAATTACCCAGATTTAACCATAACATGTTCTCCTTCTAAAGACTTCAGGTTACTAAATATTGTCTTGCAGCTGCTCAAAATAAGTGTACATCGAGATCCTCTTATAAGACTGACTAGGAACTTGCCTGGGCTGTGCGAGTGTGGGAGGTGGTCTGCTTGTGTAGCTTTTCCAGAGTTCTGAACAATTCTTTTCTATTCAGACACAAGCACATCTTCAACCTCAGAGGTGATCTTATAACCCTGTTCATTGTTCTTTTCAACCTCTCTAGAACATGAATACACAGCAGCCAGGGTTCAATACCCAATGTACTTTTCTGGCCCCTGCCCCCAGGTTGAGCTGAAATGGTGATTGAGACTAGGCTTGGTGGTATGCACCTGTAATCCCAGCACTTGGGAGGCTCAAAACAGGAGAATCATTGAGTCTTATCTATCTTTACACTGGCCACTGTGCTTTGAGATTTGTTTGGTATGCAAAGTAGTGACCATTCCTTGATCTGATTCCTCAACTTGTTTTCCTGTCACCTGCTCTTCTATTCTACCCTTGTGGATCAGTGACCTTTATAGAGTTGCTCCTTGTTTTTCCCCCTTCACTATTATTTTAGTATGTTTTTTTTTTCTTTTGGGGGGTGAGGAATGCATATAATGAGAATAGTCGGCTTCCATACCACAGAATTTGTACTTCAGAGACACATTAGCATTAATTATTAGACCCTCTGTTATGATTTGTGTCTAGCTGCCCCTCAAAGCCTCATGTACTCATGGGGTGGTGTCTAGAGTTTGTGATTCATTCTGATCCAATTCTGGGATTATGAGTGTGAGTGCTACAACAGGCCTGGGGTGTATAGTCTGAAAGCAACATAAGGGAGATTTGCTCTCTGTTGCCATTGTTACCACTGCTCCTACCCTTTGGCACTTACTGTTTTGCTGTTTTCCACGTCCACGAGCAGCTGCACTTTGCCATGTGCTGCTCTGCCTCAGAGCCAGCTAATTACAGACTAAAACATCCACAAATTGTGGGCTAAATAAACCTTCCCTTCCTTAATTTTAGGTGTCAGGTATTTTGTCACAGCAATGAGAGAAACGTAACTGAGACAACCTCTGAAGCTATTTCTCATCAGAAGAGAACTGTATTTTATTAAGTTTTGAATGGAAATAAAATTTAGGGATCAAATTTTGGAAAAAATTGAAATCATTATGTGATCTGAAATCATTATTGCAAAGCTATCACATACAGTACTCTTGAAATGCTTATATACTTCTTAGAAAATAAGATATTATTTCCTATAAATTGAAGAATGTTAATATTATAATGCCTCAAACTACATTCTTCATCAAAAAATGGATATGTGAAATTGGTTATTCATTTATATAATCCATATAGTGAATTTTGTTTTCTACTCTATAAATGTTTTAGAAAGTTAGTTGAAAAATTACTAAGGTAAAGTCAAATCTAAAGTGATCAAAATGCTGGTATCATTTTACAAATATTTCAAACTATCTATCTTTAGAAAGTTACCCCATTTTGTATCAAGAACCATTACAGCAAGTTTGTCTGGCAGAACTAAGTTTCCTCATTAAAAAAAAGGCACAATTAATGTTAAATTTTATTTTAAGTACCTTTTAGCTACAAAAATCTTATGATCAGAACATGCAATTTAATGAAAAAAATCCATCTTCACTAATATAAAAACTCTTCAAGAGTACGGAAGGCATAACACTAACACACATGTTATATATTAATCAGCATTTAGAGGTAGTTGGTGGAGAAAATTTATCAGAAAGTATACAAGGACAAGGACAAGCCAGATAGCTCAGCAGACTAATGTACCTCCTTAGGCAAAGCACAGCAGCCAGGGTTCGATACCCAATGTTGGCCCTGCCTGCAGATTGAGCTGAAATGGTGACTGAGACTGGGCTTGGTGGTGTGCACCTGTAATCCCAGTGCTTGGAAGGGTTAAAACAGGAGAATCACTGAGTCTGATCTAGATAGTGAGACCCTGTAGACCCTGTTCTAAATACATGAAAAATATTATACAAGGCCAAATTCTAACATCATTATCATTTTCTTCTTATTCAATCCTGGTTATAGTCTGCCTCAGTTTGTTGTAGATACAATCCGGATTGTGCATTTGCTTGTTTGGTTGTGTTTCATACTCTATATCTGTCTGTGTATCCCAAGCTCTACAGATATCAATGCCAGTTTCCACTGTAACCAGGTAAGGAGGAGGAGTAGAAATCCACAGTGAAAGTGATGACTCTAAATTCATGACTTGAAACAAAAAATCATAACAATGTTTTAGTATTTCCTAAAATAGTTAAAGCACTGAATCTAGTTATAGGGCATAAGATGACTGTTCAGTGAACCAGCCAATGTCAAAGCAAGCTCAAAGAGAAGATATACCTTATATATTATAAAGCAATTTAGCCACCAAATTTGCCAAATTTAAAAATGGCATTATCATGTTAGTCATGTTTGTATTAATAATGCAAGAGGATGCTTTAAATTATAAATACACCTCAACCTAGAAGCACTGGTTTTCAGTCAAGACTATATATAGAACACATGGATTGTTCTAAGACCTTCAGTTGTCTCTACTGTGAAATATTATCATTCAAGTCATGCCTAAAAATTTGCAGTCTAAAGAAAATTATTTATTCAGGCTTTCATTAATAGGCAAAATTGTGTAACAATATGGTTGGATGACCATATTAGATGTTCACTGGGGTTAAAACAATTCTGTGCAAAATTTATATCAGAGAAATGTCTTATCTACTCATGCAATACATACACTAAAATTTAACATATTATTATCAAATAATATAATTTTAGATAGCTTTCTAATAAATGCTAGCCATTAAAAAGGCACTTGAAAATCATATTGAAATATGGTATCATCACAGTGACATTTCAGATAAGTAACATAGAAGATTTTTATCAAGATCAGATTGAAAACCCTTGGGGAAAATGCCACAGGAACTAAAAGAGAAGGTGACACAGCTAGTGTCTCTAGCATAAAAGCTTTAAGTGACCAAAGGGCTAGGAAGACAGCAGAACTGTGTTTTCGTTCCAGTAAGCCGTGAAGTATGAACTTAGGTACAACACAGTCTGGACAACAACAGGGGTGAGGATGGGAGTGATAAGGAGATGCAGAAAGGCACCCATAAAGCTTTAAGGCACAGAGGGATGATTTCTGAAGTCTCTGAAGAGTGATTTCCTCCATTTATATTTGAATTTTAACTCAGCAATACAATTATTTTTTATTACTATCAAACCTATTATGATAGCAATGCAGGTCATGGTCTCTTATTCAAAGCTTGTGGGGAATGTATTTGTAATGTCTTAAGACTTTAGACGAAAAAACAGCACACATACCATCGATCTATCACTTACCCAGCAGGCTAGGTAACTTTCTTCTATAATCAGGCTCATTTTATGAGCAAAACATGTAATTACTTAAGCAAAATAGGGTAAAGAAAGAGTATAAATTTTTAAAAATCTTTTTCAAATAGTTTCCAATTATGTTGCACTAACAAAACTGGCTATATCAGGGTTTGTTAATGAAATTTACCAAACCAAAAGAAGAATCATCTGTTTGCTTTAAAAACATTTTAGATTATAAAACTGTTTTTAAGGTATTGACGAGGTATAGTCTAAAATTAAATGACTTAAGCTACAATAGCAAGAACAATGACAACACAAACCTCTCAGAGATCTACACTCTAGAAGGTTATATTATTGAAATAATTCGTTAAACCAAACAGTTTAAATTGAAATTCTATGTGAACAAAATTATAAGAAATATGAGGAGGCAAAGTGTTAATCATGTAGGACATTTACACAGAAAGGGCCATCTGCACTCATGTGACAGGGACAGAGGGCACATGGGTCAATGGCTCCAGAATTCTTACAGGGAGGCAGAGCTCAGGGTTGGAAAATGAACAAGAAAATGAAATGTGGACTTCAGTCTTATCCTGAGGGAACAAAGTATCTGAATTTGGAAGCTGAGTCATAAACATTGGTCCTTCATAGGGGTCTTGCTCCCCTCAATAACTAAAGGATACTCAGGGCTGGGTCTGATGAGAAGATTGCATACAACCTCAGGCCCCTTCCTAACTACCTATCACTGTCTTGCAAAGAAAGAAACAGAGCCACAAAGTAAACAGGCAGGAAAAAACAGAACTTCTTCCTTTTGATGGATGTCTGAATTATTCCAAGAAGAAAAGTACCACTTGTAAGGAGACTTAAATCTAAAGGAATATCTCTGAAAAACATGAGTAGAAAATGTGATGTATACATCAAAGGGAATAGTGCTTGGTTTTAAAGAAGGATGAAGCCACGTCATTTTCAGGAAAATGGACAGAACTGTCACTTTAAAGGAAATACCATGCACTTGGAGAGACAAATATTGGGTGCTTAGTCTCCTGTATGTAGTCTTTTTACAAAATGAGATATAAGTTAGACAAAAGTAGAAGAGAGACCTACCAGATAAGAGGAAGGGATAAAGAAGATAAGGAGGGGGATAGGGGGTTTAGAAGACAACATATGTTATATATTTCTATGAACGTGTCATGATAGGATCCACTATTTTGATGAATTAATAGTAATTGATTAAAAAATAAAAGCAACAATTAAACAACAATTAATACATAGACCCATGCAAAAGACAAAATTGAATGTAGGCTTTAATTAGGTGGCAAGGAAACCAAGAAGAATTTAAGTATAATTAACAAAAATGAAATGAAGGAAAATGCCAAGCAGAACAACATCAACAAAGAAATCATGCAACACTGTTTCGGTGGCACCATGGGGCCTAGGCTTGACTATGTTTATCAGGGCTGGATCAAAACCAGATCACACAGAGGTCGCTGGTCATTCTCTAACTAACTTAGATACATTTCCCTGCCCACATGCTATGCATTTAAAAATAATGACATGTAAACCAAGCATAACGGCGCAAGCCTGTAATCTCAGGACTAGGAAGGCTGAGGCTGGAGGATCTCGTGAGTTCAAGACCAGCCTGGGATATGAAGTGAGCTCAAGACCAGCCTGAATTGCATTGTTAGACCCTGTCTCAAAAAGACAAAAAAAAAAAATATATATATATGCATTAATATTATATATTTATTAATTCATCATATATATGCACATATATAGAGAAATGACTATAATCAGACATTGATAAAACTAAGAAAACAAAAGTATGACTCTTCACAAAAAAGTAAGAGAAATTATATGCACGAAACCTTATTTATTAGTGGATTATCAGTAATACCATCTGAATATGAATATTCACAGAGTTTGTGCTTGCTCTATTTCATCATAAAGTATGAAAATTTCTAAGGATGATTTATTTCCTCAGAAATATATTAAAATAGCTATGATCATCTGATACATTTTTAATTTTCCATTAGAGAGAATTTTATTATTTTTAAGAAAATTGTCATTGGACAGAGACACGTATTAGGCTGAATACATTTTTCATTCTCCACTATAGAGATTTCTATTATTTTTAAGAAAATCAGAGTGGGACAGAAGAAACCCGTATCAGGCAGCATGGCGGTGCTGGGAAATGAACTTACAGTAGACATCCACTCTGATGGACTTTATTGCCGGAGAGCCCAGGCCGTTCTCCGCTTTGCAGTAATATCGGCCTCCTTGGTGGCGCTGAATATTGGTAATCCGCAGAGTCTCGTTGAAGACACTGGAGTCCTGGAATCTGTCAGAGGCACTTCCTGCTGTTTTCGTCCACCTGATCTGAGCAAGCATCGGAGGAGATTGTTACTTTAGCTTGGGTCCCCCCGGCCCGGAAGATCAAATCGCAGTTACTCATTGGAAGATTTCTTTCCAAGCCACTATGCTGTCTTTGCTCTCAAGTTACTGAGATCTTCTCTATAAATATACTGAAAACTTCTGTGTAGCAACGTAACAGAAAAGTCTTCAGCATAAGGTCCCTGCGATTCAGCTTCAATTGCACGGGACTCGTTAACAGTGTACTCTGATCAGAGTACAGAGGAATTAGAAGATTGAACAGAAAGGAAGTTAAATACCAGCAGTACATTAGAAATGATTAAGGGGAGGCAAGATGGATCAGTGGACTAAGTGCCTGCTTTGGCAAGCTCAAGGACTGGGGTTACATTGCCAGTCCCGCATGCTGTGCCAGCCCTGCCCCCTAGGGCCCTCTGAGCCAGTGACCAAGTGCAGGTATGGTGGTGCACGCCTGTAAGTCCAACTCTGGGGAGGCTGAAAACAGTAGTGAGACCTTGTACCAAATACATAAACAAAATAAAAAGAAATAAAGGAAATGGATGCTTTTTTCCTTGTGAAGGATTTGAAATTGTCTTTAACAGTTTTCAAACTTTGCAAGATATTTGTACTCTAAGTCGACTCTCACTTCTTTTTGATTGTGTTTCATTATTTTATTTTAAATTTCCCATTTGATTTGGATACTTCAGGCATTTTATCATAATGGCTTATTGAGATGATGTGTAATTGTATACACCTGGTTCTTAAAAGGGATTTATCTTTCTTCAATAGCTTTGATTTAATAAGCCCACAAATGATTTGTCTGTTTTGATAATTAGAATTCACTTTATATCAAAGATTATTTTGAGAAAAATGTGTAAACTTTCTCAAGAAGAGCTTTTCTATTACACTGCCAAAGCACTTTCAATATCTAAAACATTTCATTATAAACAATACCATTCTTTTAAACACAGCTGTGTGCCACAGATTTCATTTTTGCTAGCAATAATGACTGGCATTCAACTTAAATTTTGTGTACTTTAGTTTATCAAAACCAGAACAAAAACTATAAGCTGATATGTAAGTGATATAAAATAGCAAGTAAAAACAAACTGTCTTTTCTCCTTACCTCAACTGAATAGTTTCATTTTTATTTTGAAATTGGGAAACAGCTAATAAATTCCTCCAGTCAACAAATATGATGAAACTCAGAAAGTAAAACTAAAGACTAAAATCCACTAACATTACCAGAGTCTTCATGAAATGTACGTTCATGATTTACTGATAGAGAAATCTTAAAAAGTTCTCTGCATCATTAAAATTATCATAAAGAACATATTTGTCCTTAACTGTGAATAAAGGAAAATGTTTCTTAGAGATTAATAAGGAAAAAGCAGTATTAAATATTTAACTAATATTTCCTGTAAAGAGTAAGACTTGGGAGATGGCTTAGCAGAATAAGCGCTTCCCTGGCAAGTGCAAGGGCCTGAGTTCAATCCCCGGTTTGACAAAAAAAAGAAAGAGTAAATGACAAAATTCCAGCTACCAAGTCATTTATCAATTTATCAGCTCTGTGTCTATAAAGGTAAAGATATACCTAGGTCATGTGATTTTTCTCTTCAACTTCATTTTTGTTTACTTGTGTTTCAGTCCTGGGATTTGAGTCCCTCCCTTCTAATTGAGCTATGTCCTCAACCCGTTATGAAAAACAATTTTTGGGAGAGGGTCTCCCTAGGAGTGCTGGGGTAACAAGGGCAACAGTCACAATGGTAAGGACCTGATGCTAGTAGTATTTCCTTTATGACTCTAGAGTTCTATTTTTGCTTCAATTAAATTAAATTTAATTCAAAACCTACAGTTACAGAAAAATATTTAAATTAATGAAAAGCACTTTTGTAGAAAGATATTTTAATTCCCTTTAAGAAAATATATATCTCAGCTAAAATCTAAGATTGTCCATGATTCCAATTAAAGTATCATCTTTTCTTTTAGTATTACAATGGCATACTAAAGTCGGGGCTGGGGAGATAGCTCTGTGGAAAAATCACCTGCCAGGCAAGCACAAGGACCTAGATTCTATCCCCGGTACTGTATGCCTTGCCAGCCTTGAAACCCTAAGCACACCATGCCAGCCCCAAAATCATACGTTGTAATGCACACCTATAATCCCAGCACTGGGGAGGCTGAGACAGATGGATCACTACAAGTCTGAACTGTGTAGTGAGATCCTATATCAAATTAAAATAAATAAATGATTTTTTTTAAATTACAGTTGATTTGGAAAAAGAAATACTTCAGAATATAAAAATAGGTTCAGGAAAAAAGTTACAGAATAGTGTAAATTCTTCCAAATGTGGAAATTATGTTATTAATACAACATAAGGGACCAAGCTTATGCTCAGTAGCATAAGCACTTGCCTGGCAAATGCAAGGTCCTGAGCTTCCTCCCTCATCCAAAAACAAATCTACAAAATGATTTAGTAAGAGGAGAAGAGGATGAGAGAGACAGAGACAGAGACAGAGACAAAGGCAGAGACAGAAACATAACTATTTTAAGTTGACTAAAGAACACTTTTACATTCTTCACAATTAGTGAGGATCTCAATTAGTTTTTGTTCATTTGTATTCCACTTATTCATAATTATGGCTTTAGAAATTAAAACATGTTAAACTGTGCACTATTTTACTTTATATTATAATAATGAATGTATGGCATTTTAACATAAGTAACATTTTAAATCAGAAAAGAGATATTTATCCAATACAGAAACAAAAATAGTGGCCTTGGTTTACAGCTCTGTAAATCTCTGTAATCCAGTGAATTATCATATAGCTTTCTATACCCAAGTACTGCTGTGTGGTGTTTATTTGCTAAACGTGAAGAAGATCTGATCTCACATTGATATTTAGTCAGAAAGGAGAATAGTTTGATGACTTTTCATATAATTAAACCTGTACTTCTTTGAGATAGATCAAAACTCCACAAGGTTTTTCTGAAACCTTCTTTTGAAAAGTATAATATAAAATATCCATGAAATTTTTGTATTCAATTACATAAAAAAATGACTTGATATATTTTGTTCTTTCAATTGACTTGTATATTCATGAATGGATTTGTAAGAGGGAACATTTCCAAATAATAATTTGGAAAAAATTAACAGAGTCATGAGAATTTACCAAATGTTCACAAATGGCATTACATATATTTTATGTTTATGAGAACATAAAGATAGATATACATCATATATGAATATAAATGTAGATGTAAATATAGATACAGACTTAGATATGGATGTAGATATAGACATACAGATAGAGACACAAACAGGTACAGATACAGGTACACAGATGCAGAATTAGGAACAGATTCACCATCACTCTCATCAGAAATGCGTGAAAATACTGGGATGCTATTCTGCTTACCTTTGAAGACTTTTCCAAATCCTGTATTTTTTGAAAATAATAATTATGTAATTGATAATAACTAATTTCAAACCATTTTTGATGCATTTTATTGAGTTTTAAGGTACAGTTCTCAAATACTTCAATGACCATGGTATATACAGCAATTATTTTAGGTAAAAACTATATTCTATGAAAAGCAATTAGTTTAGCACAAAACTCTCCTACATAAGACTTTTTCCTTCAGAGAACCACTGTCATTTTACTAAGCAATAGAAATTTTTCATAGATAACTTTTTATCCTATCAATTTATCACTCATTTAAAGAATTTAAACATTGGACCAGGTGTGGTAGCACCTGCCTGCTATGCCAGCACTTGGAAAGCTGAGGTAGGAGGATCTTTGAGAGGTGTTATTTTTCAAAACCAGGGATTGAACTCAGGCCCCTGTACTGGCCAAGGAAGCTCTTATTCCACTGAGCCATCTCCCTGGTCCCAAGGATCTCTGAGAGTTTGATGTGAGCTTGGGCTACACAGTGTATTCAAGGCCTGCCCAAACTACATAGCAAGACTCTGTCTCAGAAATGAACAAACAAAATATCAATATAAAGTATAAGAAATGATCGTTCTCATTGATTTATCAAAGGTATCGCATTGACTTTTTTAGTGTATTCTAGTGAAGAATATGAAGATTGTCATTAATTGTTATTAATTTGGTGACTTCATGTCTTTTTTGCACCACGTGTTCATCTATCAATGATTTTCACCATCGCTGCAAGTGCACAACAGCAATAATGTCATCACTTTTCTTAATAATTGTTTCAAGGACCACATAACCCACACCCTTCCATATATCTGTAGATGGTAAGGACCACCACACATGTTCGTGTGTGTGTGTGTGTGTGTGTGTGTGTGTGGTTGTTGTGTCTTATATCTTTTTTGTTAAACTGCACAGTGACATTTATTGTTTCAGCCTGGCAGAACTTCCCTTTTTAAACTTAACACAGCAAAGCAAGTTAATAATGTCACTCTTCAAATAAATGATAATGTAAGCAAGAACTTGCTAAAGAAACCTCATCACAACAGCATATTAGGGCTTCATCCCTTTAAGTCCATGGGCATGACAAACTACTACTAGCAGCGAGAGAAGGGCAGCAGTCCTTCCATCTCTCCTGATCACAGCAAGAAATCAGTGTCTTATGTCCTGTTGTCCAATCAGCTTCACAAGTTCATAGGTGGGGAACTGGGGAGGTGACTGGAGCTCCGGTGGTTAGGGGGTTCATAGGAGGGGTGCTGGGAAGGGAAGCTTCTGGGAAAGGGTGGGTTCTTGTGGGTGTGTTCAAGGGGATGCATGTGTTAATAGATAGGTAGACAGATAGATAAGGTTGCTAGATAAAATAGCTATAGCTATAAAGATATAGATATACCTATCTCTCTATATATATAGATAGATAGATAGATAGATAGATAGATAGATAGATAGATAGATAGATAGATAGATAGATCTATAGACATAAACATACAAACAGATATAGATATATATCTAGCAAGTACTTCTAATGATTTACTATTAAACATAAATAGAAATTGAAGAGAAAAGAAATACAAATGGGCAATTTGTGTGTGAAAAGATTAGTAAATTTTTAATGTAATAATAAAAATAGAATTGAGAAGAAATACATTTTTATCTATCCAGCAGCCAGAGTACTAAGAATTTTGCATATTACTCAAATTTCAGAGCTGAGAGTGCAAGAATACGCTGGCACCACTTTTTGGAGAATTTTATGAAGTCTGACAAAAACGGGAAAATTTGTACTTGGCCCCAACAAGTATGATTACAATTTATTTCACTCACATACTTGTGTAAGAATATAGAAAAATGATCCTACTACATGTGTGATAATATGCCACTGGAAACTATAAATATCAAATAATAGAGGAGTATTTTAAACTATGGACTGTAAAATTGAATTAAATGTTCTCATTAAAAATTAATATACCAATTTATTATTGAGAAAAAAATCGGCTGCAGAGAATACTTTCAACTGTTTCAAACCAGTACTTTCTATTTGTGTTTACTTCTCTTTGTGAGTGTGTGTGTGTGTGTGTGTGTGTTTGTGTGTGTGTGTGTGCTGAAATACACAATGAAATACATGAATATTAACATTACCTATCAGTGGGACTGGTAGTAGTCACAGTGAAAAATGCTGCCTCTTTTAATCTTAATTTTAAAAGCGTATTTACACTGAACAACTATTGTGCTTATCAGAAGTAAATTTAGAAATGAAAACTCTATCCCTAATGAAATGTAGGCTAATTGAAAAGAACTAAAAAGACTGCAAATTAACAGAGAGGAACATTTTCTCTTTTTCTTTTCTGTTTTATTTAAACTAATAGATGGAAAGTATAAATAACTCATTGTAAAGGCTTACTATGTTATATAGCTAATTGGTAATAAAAGAAACCTTTGTAATACTCTGATAAAATTTCTAAGACCCAATTCAGAAATGGGCATCTGAGATGAATACACACTTCTCAGAGGACGAAATTAAAGAAGGGAACAAATATATGAAAAAATGCTCCACATCGCTAGCTATTCGTGAAATGCAAATAAAAACAACACTGAGATACCATCTCATTCCAGAAAGAATGGCTATCATAAGGAAATCAACCAACAACAAATGTTGGAGAGGTTGTGGGGAAAAGCAAACACTTCTCCACTGCTGGTGGGAATGTAGACTAGTACAACCATTGTGGAGGTCAGTGTGGATACTCCTCAATAGAGTAGGACTAGAAATCCCATTCAAGCCGGCTATCTCCCTACTAGGAATTTTCCCAAAGGATCTGGATACATTGTATCATATAGATATATGTGTACCTATGTTTATAGCGGCACAATGTGTGATAGCAAAATCTTGGAAACAACCAAGATGTCCATCACATGAGGAATGGTTGAAAAAGATGTGGTATTTCTATATAATGGAGTATTACTCAGCTATTAAAAATGATAAGTTTGAAGCATTTATACTGAAGTGGATGCCACTTGAACATATACTCATAAGTGAAATAAACCAGACACACATGTGTAAATATCGTATAGTCTCCCTAGT